>PVJC01013433.1:0-30834 GCA_004026665.1 Murina feae | reverse complement strand
CCACGCATGTAGAGGTGACAGTTGAAGTCATTAGAATAAATGGACCATTCAGTGAAGCATGTAGTGTGAGAAAAGAAGATTTTAGAACATCTCATTTAAAAAAAATCTTTATTGTTCATATTATTACAGTTGTTCCTCTTTTTCCCCCCATAGCTCCCCTCCTCCCAGCTCCCACCCCACCCTCTGCCCTTATCCCCCCTCCCTCATTGTTCTCATCCATAGGTGTACGATTTTTGTCCAGTCTCTTCCTGCACTGCCAACACCCCTTTCCCCCTGTGAATTGTCATTCCACTCCCTTTCTATGCCCCTGATTCTACTCTCTACACCAGTTTATTTTATTCATCAGATTTTTTATTCACTTGATTTTTAGGTTCACTTGTTGACAGATATGTATTTGTTGTTCATAATTTTTATCTTTACTTTTTCTTCTTCTTCCTCTTCTCAAAGGATACCTTTCAGCATTTCATATAATCCTGGTTTGGTGGTGATGAACTCTTTTAGCTTTTTCTTGTCCGTGAAGCTCTTTATCCGACCTTCAATTCTGAATGATAGCTTTGCTGGGTAAAGTAATCTTGGTTGTAGGTTCTTGCTCTTCATCACTTTGAATATTTCTTGCGACTCCCTTCTGGCCTGCAAAGTTTCTATTGAGAAATCAGCTGGCAGTCGTATGGATTCCCCCTTGTAGGTAACTGACTGCTTTTCTCTTGCTGCTTTTAAGATCCTTTCTTTGTCTTTTGCCCCTGGCATTTTAATTATAATGTGTCTTGGTGTGGTCCTCTTTGGATTCCTTTTGTTTGGGGTTTCTGCACTTCCTGGACTTGTAAGTCCATTTCTTTCACCAGGTAGGGGAAGTTTTCTGTCATTACTTCTTCAAATAGGTTTTCAATATCTTGCTCTTGCTCTTCTTCTGGCACCCCTATAATTCTGATGTTGGTATGCTTGAAGTTGTCCCAGAGGCTCCTTACACTATCTTCATTTTTTTTGGATTCTTTTTGCTTTTTGATTTTCCGGTTGGGTGTTTTTGCTTCTTCGTATTTCAAATCTTTGACTTGATTCTTGCGCTCCTCTTGTCTGCTGTTGGATCTCTGTATATTATTCTTTATTTCAGTCAGTGTATGCTTGATTTCTAGCTGGTCCTTTTTCATATCCTCGAGGATCTCATTAAATTTATCGGTGGTCTCTAGAAAATTCTTGAAAAACCTTATAACCGTGGTTTTGAATTCTATATCCAGTCATTTGCTTTCCTCCATTTCTGTCATTTGTGACCTGTTTCTTATCTCCGCATTTTGGCTGCTTCCCTGTGTCTATGGTGGGAGAACTTCTGTGCTGGAGATACCCTAATGGGGCAAGACTTGCTTCAGTGGGGCTTTGGTGCTCACTGAGTCTGCCCCCTGAGTGTGTCCCTTTTGGATCTGAGGAGTTGTAATCTGGGTGGTCCTGCTCTGACCGCTGGGTACACTGGCTCTTGGATCTCTAAGGAGGTGCTATTTTAGCTTCTGCCTGAGTCTACCCAGCCTTTTATATGCAAAAGCCTTTGCTCCTAGCTTGGGTGGGGCGGGATCTCAGAGAATCAGCAGGGCGGAGCAAACAGCTATGACTGATTCTCAGCCCTGCCTTAAAAGACACCAGGTCTCAGTGTCCCTCAGCATCACCGAGTGGAAGCTCCTGGTGCCAGACAGTCCAGCTTCTCCACATATGACTCTGGGTTCCCAGAAACTCACCTGGAACTGGAGTTCAGAGCTGTCAGGAGCTTGTGACTCCCTCCAGATTGAAAAAGACATCTGCGTCCTCGGTTGCCAGCCCTTTCTGCGAGCCCTTTTCTCATGCCTCCGTACCTCTGCACTTTACTTCGGCACCTCCTCTGAGTCTCAGTCTCTTTCTGTTTTTTAAAAATATATTTTATTGATTTTTTACAGAGAGGAAGAGAGAGGGATAGAGAGTCAGAAACATCGATGAGAGGGAAACATCGATTAGCTGCCTCCTGCACACTTCCCACTGGGGATGTGCCTGCAACCAAGGTGCACACCCCTGACTGGAATCGAACCTGGGACCCTTGTGTCCGCAGGCCGACACTTTATCCACTGAGCCAAACCGGTTAGGGCCTCAGTCTCTTTCTAGTTGTAGAATTTCCACTCAGCTAGCCTTCTCATGGATCTGGGTGGTGTCCGTTTTTTCTTTCCGTTGTGGTTTTGAAATGATTGTGCGAAGCAGCAATTCCAGGTGTTTACCTATGCCGCCATCTTGGTTTCTGACAGAGTTATCTTTTGAGAACATCTCATTTTTTAAAAAACTATTTTTTATTGCTTTCAGAGAGGTAGGGAGAGGGAGAGAGACCTAGAAACATCAATGATGAGAGAGAATCATTGATCAGCTACCTCTTTCATGCCCCATACTGGGGATAAAGCCCACAGCCGAGGCATGTGCCCTTAACTGGAATCAAACCCAGGACCCTTCAGTCCACAGGCTGATGCTCTATCCACTAAGCCAAACCAGCTAGGGCAACATCTCGTTTTTAAGGGCTGAATGGAGGAAGGGGAGAGAAAATTTTATTTATTTATTTATTTATTTATTTGAGAGAAGGGTCGGGGGAGAGAGAGAGAATAATTTTTAGTTCCACCCACTCAAGAATTCATTGGCTGACTCTTGTATGTGTTTCAAACTTCTCTGCAAGGGCTACTTACGGGATGCCTCCTCTTAAAGTCACAGGCATGCCTAAGGAAGTGAAATAAAAGGACATTTTCTTTTTTCTCCATAGCTAAATAGGAAAATATTTCCAGGATAAAGATGAGATGAAGACACACAAAGGATGTAGCTAAAATATATTTGAAGAATAATGTAATTGTCTTAGAAAAGTTACTCATTTTTTTTTCAGTGCTTGACTTCATTACAGTTCTGTTTACAGTTCTGTTTGAAACTATGATAACAAAAATTACTTAGAAACGGAAACACTCAATAGACAAACTAATATAATTTTGAGCACAGGAAGGGATATCAGAAGATAATCTGGAGCAAATTGAAGAGTTTATCCTTATGAAAAAATAACTCAATCTAAGGCACGCCATGATAAGAATCTACACTAATAGAGAGAAACATGCAAATTGGTGTCACTCCGCTACTCCCACCAGTCAACAGGATGAGTATGCAAATTAACTCAATAAAGGTGGCGGTTAATTTGCATATGTAGGCAGAGAGTGAAGACTGAAGAAGACTAAAGAGGCTTGGCTTCTCTGCTCTGGCTGCAGCTCTGCCTCGCTGCTATGGCCAGACCAAAGACCTGGGTCCCAGGTGCCAGAGGAACACTGGTGCCAGTAGCCAGGGGAAGGAAGGCCTACTGCGAATCTTCGTGCAACAGGCCTCTAGTCAAATCATAAGGAACCAAAGGGCTCCAAAGTGCCTTCACCATGTCCTGTGATGATTGGTCCAGGACCAGCCAATCAGGAACATGGAGCCTAAAGCTTTTGAAGGTGCAGGTACACAGTGAGCAGGGGTGTCTAAAATGCTCTCACACCAAGGCTAGCATCCTGTGAGCATTTGGTGAGTACTAGTCAGACTGAAATATGTTTCTAATGCTGACATCCTCATCGTGGAATGCCCTGAGAAACTTCACAGTCCTCACAGGCAATTCCCATAGCGTGGAGCAGAAAAGAATGTGAATGTTTATGGTGGAGGATTGGGGAGAGAGTAACATGTCTAGCCATGTCAGAGTGCTACTATTTCCAGCACCAGCTAGAATTAGTATAGAAGGCTGGGAATACGTGTAATGTGGAACACACACACACACACACACACACACACTATCATTTCTAATCTGAACATGGGAGATGTACAACATGCTCTGAGAAAATTAAAACACTTGCCAAATAAAGGAAAAATTAAGGTGCACATTATATAATGCAGCCCAAACAATGAACAAAAGTGTTTTGGACTCCCATAAACACATTCACCAACTCTACCTTTGTGATGTTGTTATCCACATTTTCTGATGCCAGACCCGACCTCCTTGAGGTGATCCCAATCTCTGGTATCTCTTGGAGCACATTCATCTAGCTGCCTGGACTCAGTTTTTATCTGTGGAGGGAAGTCAGAGTGTCTCATCAAACCTGTCAAGTTCACAATGTGAATAAGATACAGATGCTTGCAAACTTCCAAGAGACTTTCACTCTCCTTTATCCTTGCTCTGCCTGGGGGTCTTCGGCTTGTGTCTGACTTCTCTGAAGCCCCGAACATGTGATATCATTTGCTAATATGACTGACATCATTTATATCTTGTTCAAAAATGATAAAATTCTATGATTCAATACATGTTATTTAAAACAATTAAAAATGACTGAGAGTTTACCATGCCTTTTGTAGTCATCCAAACATTTTCTAGTGATTACAGACAGTAATAAAACAAATTTTCTAGTTTGTCTTTGATTTTCATGCTCTGTCTTTAAAGCTAATTTTGCCACGCTTCTTAGTTCCTAGAGCACACTCTTCAAGGACAATTCAAATCAAAATATGAGAATGGTAACCTCTGAGCTTGGAGGTGAAAAGGGACCTCTTAGCACAAAGAACACAATGTGCACACACACTGAGTGGCCAGATTATTATGACCACCCCATCAGGACTGCGTTGGGCCACCTTTTGCCTTTAATACTGCAGTGATTCTTCTTGGCATTGACTCCACGAGATGTTGAAAGGCGATGCGAGGAATCTGACACCATGCCTGATGAATAGCTCTGTCCAGTTCTGTGAGATTTGATGGTTGTGGAACCAGCTGCCTGATGGCTCTTTCAACTTCGTCCCACAAATGCTCAATTGGATTGAGATCTGGTGATTGTGGGGGCCACTTAAGCAAGGTAAAGTCTCCCTCATGTTCTTGAAAGCACTCCTGCACAATACGAGCACTGTGGCATGGCACATGTTAATGGATATACACCATCAACATGATAGGATGAACCTGATCAACAACGATACTTAGGTATGTTGTGGTATTCAGACATTTATAATGGTCTGGCCCTCTAGCAACTTCAGCAGGAAGTTATAGCTAATTTGCCTACAAACGTCAGGTGGTCATAATAATTTGGCCACTCAGTGTATATTTCCCAGTATCTGTTTAACCTTCACTGTACAGAAACAGTAAGCATTTTGAATGTCTCTGATTCAAACAACTTATTTTAAAATAAAAAAATATCTATGTGGAATAAAAATATATTTGCTGGATATCTCATTTCTACTGATTTTTGTTATGAAATAAACTCAGGTCAGAATTAAATGTCTTGGTAAAATAACATTAATATTTCCTGACTGATGAGAATGAGTTGACTAAAGAAGGAAATAATATTCATGAAAAATTTCTGACATTGGTCCTCATATTATCAGTGTTTCTGTTTTTCTCTATCCCTAACTCTAATAAAACTTATTGGAAAGGTGTGTGTGTGTATGTGTGTGTGTGTATGTGTGGATGTATGTATGTATTTCTTAAAATAAATCATGTGAGTCAAAGACATGTAGCCCTAGCCTCATTCCTATCTGCACCTGCCAATGGATATAGAGAGCATTTTAATTACAGAATTTAAAACTAGGATAAAATGGGTTCTGGCCCAGAAGTTCAGTTAGTTACGGCATCCTCCTGGTATGCCATGACTGCAGGTTGGATCCCTGGTCAGAGCACATGCAAGAATCAACCAATGAATGAGCAAATAAGTGGAACAACAAATTGATCTCTCTCTCTCTAAAAACCAATAAATTAAAAAACTGAGATACAATGAAAATAGTTTCCCATAGAAAATTAACTTTAGTCTGAGTTAATAAAATGACTGGATTAATTATGACCCCTAGTTTAAATAAAGGTTCATTTAGTCTCATTCTCACCCAAAGCTATACCAGCACTATCCAAAAGAAATAAGCCACAGTTAAATTCTAGTAGCCACAGTAAAGAAAATGTTAAACTAGATAAAATTAATTTAACATAATATCTTATGTTGCTCAATATAGCCCAACTGTGATCCCTCCAATATATAATCAATGTAAAAATCAATGTTAATAAGATGTTTTACATACACTTTCATGTATCTTCAAAATCTGCTGTGTGTTTATACTCACAGCACATCTCAATTCCAACTCCCCACCAATGCTCAAGTATGACTGGGATGGCAGTGTTGGACCTTGTGGGTCTAAAAGAGGACTCTGCATGCATGCCTTGGAATAGGAAGACCAGTGCGTTCTGTGGCATCAGAAAATATAGTTCTTAGAACTTTTATTATGTCAACTGGGAACACACAACTAATAACTAGCTGCGACCTGCCATCTAGCACCACCAGGATCTCAAATATTTTGCCATGTCTAAGTCACATGAAAAGAATTTGGAGAGACATACAGATGGAAAAAGGAAAGAAGGGAGGGAGAAAGGAGAAAAATAGAAATCTTCAAACATATCATTATGGTATTTTCTAATAATTCTTAAAATGTGTTCTATAGACCCTCTAAGAGTCCCCAAGATCCTCTTGGGGAGTATGTAGTCAAAGATTTTAAAAGAACAAGAAAGAAAGGGAGGAGGAGGAGGCGGAGAGGAAGAAAAGAAGAAGAAAAAGAAGAAAAAGGAGAGGGAGGGGAAGGTGGGAGGAGTAGGAAGAGGAGAAGGAAAAAGCTTCCTTGCTTTGTTGTCACACTAAGTGATGCAAAAGAAATGGTGGGGATGCTGCTGGTGCCTTAGTACAAGGTAAAGGCCATGGCACCAACATGTGCTAGTCATCACTGTTTTCTTCCCTACTAGACGCATCAGAGGAAAGAAAAAGCCAGTTTCACTTAAAGATGTCCATTCTAAAGCAGTGAAAATGGTTATTTTTATTGATCTTAACTCGAGATACACGTCTTTTTCATGTTCTATGTGACAAAATGGAATTACATATGAAGCACTTTTGCTGCATGTTGAAGTAAGATATTTTTCTATAGAAAAGCTCTTGTATGATTAAGTTATGAGCTGACTAGTCTCTATTTTCATGGTAAAAATACCATTTTTACCTGGAAAAAAATGACTGAGTGACCAGCTTCACAGAATTGGGTATTAAACATATATTTCCTTGAAAAATATCAATGATGGAAAAGAACAGATAGCATATATCATTAGGAAAAATTCGCCTTTCAGGTGAAAATTAGAATTATAGAAACCATAGCTATCATCATGAGCTCACCTTCCTCACAGTCAAAGATTTTTCTGATGTTATCAGTAATATCTTAAAAGTGACTTTTAAATGTTGTACAAAGAACTGTGCCAACATTTGAAAAATATACCTGGATAATTTATTGAACTAGTATTTTCCTAATGACCATTGAATGAGGTTTTTAAAAGCACTTATGGGTAAAAGATTCACCAAAGTGAAAGAGAGACCAATGGCTTTTGACGTAATAGGGCACATAAAGTGTATTGGTGTCATTTCAGACAGCACAGTGCAACTATAAGAAAGTGCCATTTGTAGATTTTCATTTAGTATCCAAGAAGAATATTTACAATTATCTGGAAATGCTGTTAAAATACTCTTTCATTTCCCTACTGCATATCCAGGTGAGCCTATATTTTACTTTCTTCCTTTTTTTTTTAATCCTCACCTGAAGATCATTTTCCCATTGATTTTTAGAAAGAGTGGAAGGAAGAGGAAGAGACAGAGAGAAACACTGATGTAACCAGGGCTGGGAGCCTACAAACAAGGTACGTGCCCTTGACTGGAAACGAACTCGGGACCCTTCTGTCTGCAGGCTGACACTATCCACTGAGCCAAACTGGGTAGGGCCCCATATTTTCTTTATGTATCTTAACCAAAACAACATATTACAACTGATGAACATGGGAACATATCTGTGTACCTGTCTTCTATTCAGCCAAACACTTGCAAAAATGTAAAGCAGTGAGACCATTCTCACTATTTACTTAAATACAGTTTTTTTCATAAAATATATTATTTATGCAGTGGGTTTAATATTCTTAATGTAAAATGATTTAACAAACAAAATATTTTTAAATTTTTAATTCCCAATATAAACAATAGCTTCTTGGAATTCTCAGTAATTTTTAAGAGTGTAGTGGGGACCTGAGATGAGTAGAATGAGCACAAAGGTTTACCATGGAAACATAGTTTGATACCTTGGTTCAGGCCTCTTACCAAACATGTAACCTTGATCACTTACTAGAGTCGTAACCTTGGTCGAGTTACTGGTTGGTAATTATGGACATAATGGTCTAGCATATAACTTAGTATCTGGAAACCATTGAAAACTATTGGCAATCATTACATTTGTCATCATAGCCCTGTCCAGATTATCTCCCTACAATTGTTCTCTCTAAGTTCAACTATATACACTTACTTGGGAATAAACTATAGTTTCCCTTCAGCAGTGTCACTCCCTTTGATATAAACAACTCACTGTCTACACTAGTGAACTGGGTGGAATGCCATGGGGGGTGGGCGGGGGGAGGGGCATGCTATAACATGCTGTAAGTTCTATGGGATTGATTAGGAGTATATTTATTTCTGCTGGTCTGTACTGGCTCAAAACTGTGCAAGTTGGCAGGTGGCACCCTCACACAGTCCTCCTCTCTGGCTTGCAGGAGACACACTCTTGGAAGCAGACAGCTAACTATGGGTGTGAGAAGAACTCTCTGGTCTTACCATCTGTTTATCATTTTGAGGCCCTGAGCACTTTACTCTGTGAGAAATGGCATGATTTTGGCACAGACTGAGGAAGGGTGGAGCAGGGGAACGAGGAAAGGAATCTTTCTGTAGGTGACATTTGGCAGGAAAGTGGTGCTTCCCATGTGCACGCGGGAGGGCTTGAGAAGCGGAGAGTTGAGAAGCTCTACTGTTTCTGTTCATTCTACCTCGTAATGCTGTCCAATTTGGAAGGATATTTACACTGGGCTGCTTGATTGAAGTAATTTCTTATGTTTCCTTCATATAGTGATTCCATATTGTATGGATGGATTAAAATTTTCCATGTGGATAAACATGTATCCTGCCCATAACCCCAAAGTCATACCATTTAGTAAAAGTATATGATGGAGACCTTTCATCTTGTTCCAGTTAAGCTAAGAGTCCAGGAAATCCCCTTCTATAATAAACAGAAACATGAGTTGGACTTCACCTTATAGTCCTTGGCCATAATAAAGTATTTTGAATAGAGAAACACATTTGTAATGAATAACAAAGGAGACTTCATGTTTTTCCCCTATAACATCTTTCTTATTAAACTAAAACAATTATCCATTTATCAAATTGGAGGCGTTTTAATGCATATATCATAAATGTGGCTCAGTTGTAGATAATATGAAGCTGAAAGTAAAGAAAATAGATGACAGGTTATGGAAAATAATTTTTATTCATTGAATGATTTCCTCGTGACTTAGAATTTCCCAAAAAATGTAGATTGTAGCATATTTTAAAATGTCTTGGAACATAGTAATGGAAGGAAGACCTTGTTTTACTTTGGAAGTTGCTGGAATCTTTGTAAGTCCCCAATAGAACTTCATCAATTTTCATAAATGTCTAGTGATGAAACTATAAATCACTTTCAGGTCATCTTCCGGGATGTGCAGATCAGACAACAAGATTTCATTTTTCAATTTGCAACCTTCTCAGGAGACAGGAAGTTGGTGTTGACCATCCAGCTGTTTGCACTCCCACAAAGGAACCTCCTTAGTTACCGCCCCATCAGTGAAAAGGTAAGAAGAAGCACCATATTTAGTAACTCTTATCAACCACATTTTTCAAGCATGAAGAGATGTGGGAGACTTTTTTTCCCCGATAAAATTTCACATTTATAAGGTAAACTATGATGCCAAAGTTACGCAAAGTAATATTACATTTATCCAATTTTATGAGGATTAAATGTGATAACTATTCAGGACTCCTCTACTACACACATTTTGTCAGTGGAAGAAATCATGACCTGATTTGGTATAAAATTGTAACTCATGGCATGCTTGTAGACCAAAACCAACTTTATGTACCCTCCTTTAGAAGTTCCTTTCTCTAGAAGCTTGACCCTCATCACCACTGAGGACTGTTTCCTGTTTCACTGTTGGAACTGCCTCACACAAATTTCCTATCCTTGTATATTTTTCCAAAATCATGGCAGATGTCTGTTAGTGGAGGACTCTGGAGGATTAATGACTTGCATGCGTTCTTGTAAGCTCTCTGTGCACCGTGAGTAGACTATGTCGGAAACTAGCGTTTGGTGCGCATGTGCGGGAGCATGTAGGCTGTGGCCTGGTACTTGCTTGGGACAGCGCTCATTTGCTGGAGTGCTGAGTATCTTTCTGTTGCTCCAAGCGGCCTGAGTGTGATTGCATTGTCATTGTTAAAATAAATGTTCTGCAGCTGCAGCTAGGTTCTCAGGGTCTCTGAGAAACTTTTCTGTGTTTCTGGCTATGTCTTTTGTTCATATCACACAACTGTTTTAAAACCTATCTTTCTAAAGCTTTACACACATTGCTAACACACTCCTCCATCCATTGTGCCTCCTATTATACAATAAAAAGAGTCCAACAGGAGTGAGTCCACTTAGTTTTCCATGCCCACATCTACAATCTTATTTATATCTGCTTTGCCATCTTATTTTTTTATTACCAATTTAAAAAACAAAGATGTTCCCCCTTCTGTCTACAAAAGGAATGTTTATCCCCCTATACTCTCATCTCCTCCCATCTTGTCATGGGTCCTTTCCATTAGTCAAGGAATTATTACTTAAAAAAAAACCCTTCCCACACATAGCATGTGCAAGACATTGAACTAGATGTTATGAATACAAAAATGAAAACCACTTAGCAGGACAAGAGAGGAGCTACAGTTGATTATAAGAAACTGGTAGGCTCTCCTCTGAGGAGTCTATGAAGGGTACAGGAGGAGCACAGGCTGCCGAAAGGCCCGTGGCAAGTGGCATTTGAGGAATTGTGGCTATAGGGACCACAGGAGCCTCTAGAATATTGGAATCTCCTCACTGGATGCTGCCGCAGTGACGTCATGTGCAAGGTGAGATTGGATAGAGGATAGAGAGCTGGCACTTACTCCATCAAAGATAACAGAATTTTTTCTGGTCTGTAAGATGTAAATACACAACAGACATAATCTGAGCCTTGCTTTTGTTATAATAATCCTTTATAAAGTCTGTGGGGAGTTGCTTTATGAAATTTTTGGTTGTTACCACTACTACCACACCATGTAAACAACCGGACTGGGTCAATTAACAAAAACAGGTTGCGTGGTTTTTCCTCTGTCTGTCCTTTAATTGGAAAGACTAAAGGACATGGGACCTCCCTGCTCGTCTGCTGGCATAGTTCCTCGACTGGATGGTGCCTACGGCTCTTGCTTCAAAGGCCCATCACAAGGTCCAGATGGCAGCATTGCATGTCTGTAAATACACATAGTTAGCAGGTCACACATGTGATCAGGAAATGGGGACGTAGCTGACTTCCTAAGGCTGATGCCCCTGGGTACAGGAGGTGGGTCCCACAACAGTTGTGGGATCTGTTATCTCGGGGGCTAGAAAGAGCCATTTCCCTTCCTTCCAGAGAAAACCGTTCAGGAGTAGGAAAGGAAGCAAATCTGTTAGGAGGAGCTCAGAAATAAGAGGTTCTGGGAGGGAAAGGCAGACACTTCCAGAAAGCGCAGCAAGGCTGGCTGGTCAGCAGAATTCTAAGGTGGCCCCAGACTGCCTGCCCTTTGAGTCCCCCTCCATCTGGTTACTTACACGCCAATCCAGGTGTGGCTGTGAGGGGAGTCCATGGGACCATCACGGTCCAAATGAGCTGACTTTGAAATCGATGATAAGAAGGACCACTTGACAAATTATTCCAGGAGGCTGGAAATGGGTCTTTAGCTCAACATGCTGAAGTCAGAGGTCTTCAATGAGAGGATTAGCCTGTAATTCTGAAGACTGTCCCAGTATTGAACCTCAGGTTAACAATAGCAACTATTTATGGACTCCCTGACTCAATATGTTTCCTTAATGTGCAGGACCAAACAAAAATTAAACATAAAGTATGAATTCATATGAAATGTGCAATTCTATGTCAGTACTGGCAGAGTTACAGAATGCAATGGCTTCATTATTCTGCACTCACTGAAAATATGACTTTAAAAGGTTGAATGTCTCCATAAAGTGGAGTAAGTTATATTTCACACAATTTCAAGTTACCTAGTTTACTTATCTCCAGGATGGGGCTGCTCCTGGTTGTTGGGAAGAAATGCCCACTCGCCTCCTATCTCTGGATGATTTATAAGCAAGGCGCTAATGGCCCTGTCGTCCCAGACCAAAATGTGTGTACAGTGATGAGGCTTGAGAAAGAGGGTCTCTGTGTAGAGCAAAGGGCAGATTCCCTTGCTGCTCAATATAACGGAGAGAAGGTCTTCTTCCAGGACAGAGGACAGGTTTGCTCTAGTCCAGACAGTGTGTGTGTGTGTGTGTGTCTGTGTGTCTGTGTCGTCTGCTGTGAGGCACCTTTGTGTGTGTGGCATCCACATAGACCCATGTGTATCACCCTCATAATCCAGGGAGGTAACACATGTGCTGTGTCCATGCTGCTCTGAGACACAAATAATAGTTTGTCTTAAATCCAGGGGTCTTTTGTCTTCTGCTGTCATCAGTGAGATTATGACAGAATAACTAGTTAATTGCAATTAATTTAACATCTACCCTGGACACTGACCGATAAACTTATAAACCCAATAGGTTCACATACACCCTAGCTGTTTCCACAGTTATAAAACAGGATTTTGGTAAAAAGTAAAAAATGTGTTTTCCCTTGTTGATCTGTATAAAATATCTAATGAGATTATTTTTCTATATCAACATCTGGACATATGATTTATCTTTAAAAGATTAAAACGAATACTTCAAGATCTTAATAAACTATTATCTTCCTAATGCCACTTGGGGAATTCAGCTTCAACCCCGTCTCCTACACTTACCAACAAAAAGAATAATAGTGAAGGAATGTTCTTTGCTCATTGATTTAGAATTGCCAAAATTTTAGGGTGGATAAAGAAATACCTTTTCAGACCTTACTTTTTTGGTTAAATATGGAAACAAAATATTCTCATTAATTTTCCTTTTCTTTCTCAATGCTCTATCAAATTCCTTGCATGAATACTATTCATTTTCTTTAACTATAGAAAAGTTATTTCAGGATATTAATGAAAGTGAGAACAAATATGATACACACCGACTTTAAGCACTTTGTTCTATTGAAGGGTTCAGTTCAGTCTGTTCAGCCATAAACTGATCTTTGTTAATGGAAACACTTTCATTTTACATGTACATTTTTAAGATCCTATATCTGAGGTAGATCATAGTAAGTTAATGGTGCTGTAGGCACAGTGGCTTCTGACCTGCTTGCTAAACTCCGTCTGTACCAGCCTGGTGAGCTGGGGTGGATATCTGTCCGGCCAGCCTTTCTCTGGACCCACTGCTGCTGGGGAAATGCGCTAAGCACCTGCTCTGCAGTCCTGCCAGAGGGTCTATGATGGACCCCGTCATTTTGTCTCACTTTGTGTTGCCTTCTGAAGTGCTGATTACACAGTCCTCTGACATCTCTACACTATCATGGTTGGGTGTTTTCAAGGACAAGAAAACACAAAAACATTTTCAACTAGGTTGAAAGACATCCCAATAGTTCAGGGTAGGCTATACGATCTATTCCACAGCCTGGGAACTGCATAGGATTTGTTTTAGAAGATACTATTCTGAAAGAAAAGGAGTTGGGGAGAGAGAGACACACAGACAGAGAGAAGGAGAGGAAATGACACTTCCTGGGAATCAAGCGTTATCATCTTCTACATTGACGACAAGAGGCTCTCCTCCCTTACAGGCACTGGGCCACTGTCACAGGTGCTGTCTTTACTTCCTGCAGAAGACTGATCATGTCCTTTGAGCTCTGAGGTCCTATGACCTCCTCATACAGATATATATTACTTGCACCATGAGCATCCCATTTGTCAGTTGTAAAATAAGCTGCCAGCCCTTAGGAATCTTATAATTAAATTGTGCTTTTCTTTGATATCTTTGATAATCCTTAGAAAACCTTGGGGTCATGGAGAACTGGTTCAAAAATTGAGTGAAATATTGAATTAACTTTAAATTCTCTAGAATGTTATGAATAGCCCATTTCGCTACATCCCAGAGGACAGGGATTGCAAGCTATAAGTCTACAAGGAAATTGGTGCTTGGGGGGGTTGAGGGCGCGGGCAGATAGTTTAAAGGAGGAGGAGAAAGTCTGGCAGCTGTAAACACTACAGTTCCTTATTTGTCTTTTTTGTTTCAACTTGAAGAAACGATGAGTTAAATGAACTATCAACATAGAAGATTTATTGTTGTGCCTTTTATAGCTCTGAGAAGTTGACCCTTCATCACTTGCATTATTCCACTATCGCAGTCTTACCTCGGGAAGAGAAGGAGGGCTTTGCAGCTAAGATATCAGAAATTGCTTTTAAGGAACTCCAAACCTTGACACTCAATCTATCCTTTGGTGAATGATGCTATGGATCAAGTTTCCAAATCTGGACTCTACCTGAACCTACTATATGGCAGCGAATCACTTCATTATTTGTTGCCAGAAACTTTATTAAAATGTGTAATGATTCATTTACTCACTTACTTATTAATTGAACTATATTCATGGTTCCTGACTATATATTAGGCATTATGCAAGGCCTTAGTGGTATAATAATGATCAAGGTAACCAAGATTCTCAACTATAAGGAGCTATGGTAAAGGAGATAAAAATGAATGAATACACAAAATAATGAGAAATTGGGCTAAACATAATTTAGTGGACAAACAGAATGATAAGGTAGAGAATAATGAAGAGGGATACCTGAAGCTACAAGGATGAGCCTGGTCAGCATGACTCAGTGGTTGAGTGTGGACCTACGAACCAGGAGGTCATGGTTCGATTCCTAGTTAGAACACATGCTCCAGATAAAGGCTCCATCTCCAGTGTGGGGCATGCAGGAGACAGCCAATCAATGATTCTTTCTCATTATTGATGTTTCTATCTCTCTTTCCCTTTCCCTTCCTTTCTGAAATCACTAAAAAATATATTAAAAACAAACAAACAAACAACAAACAGCTCTAACCGGTTTGGCTCAGTGGATAGAGCTTCAGCCTGCGGACTGAAAGGTCCCAGGTTCAGTTCTAGTCAAGGGCATGTACCGTGGTTGCCGGCACGTCCCCAGTAGGGGGTGTGCAGGAGGTAGCTGATCGATGTTTCTCTCTCATTGATGTTTCTGGCTCTCTATCCCTCTCCCTTCCTCCCTGTAAAAAATCAATAAAATATTTTTTTAAAAGAATTTGGACTTTAGGTTCACTAAGAAAATAGTGATGGCTCTTAAGCAAAGGTCTTGTAAAAATCCATGCATCCTTTAAATTGACGCTAAAAGGATAAGAACTAAGAGTAGAAATCTGAAGTCTCATCGGAGATTGCAGTGGATGTATTATTGTTGACTCTCAGACACACTCTTCTCCATCCTTCACACTTTCCTGGGCCCCTGTGGCCTCCAGCTCTATTTTGCCAATGAGGAACATCAGCAGGAAATGACAGAAAGAGGGAGAGGGAGAGGGAGAGGGAGAGGGAAAGGGATTACTTTTCTATATCAACATCTGGACATATGATTTATTTTATCTTTATGATTAATGGAAACACTTTTAAAGAATTTAAAAAGTGTTTAAAGAATTTTGCGAACAAGGAACATCAGCAGGAAATGACAGAAAGAGGGAGAGGGAGAGGGAGAGGGAGAGGTAAGATTAAAACGTTTGATATGACTGTGTCTCTGCTAGGTTGTTAAATCTGTCTGTGTCCCTCTATTAGACACAGACAAATGAGGGTGGTATTGCTCTTGGTCCTCACTCTCTCGGTACAGATTTTGATAACCCTTTCTTGACATTCCCCCTTGTTACTAATCTTGACCTATTGTACTTTACCTTGTTGTATTTGTATAAACCCTCTAGTAGATTTGTAAATAATCATTTTTGTTTGTTTATTTTAAAAAATATATATATTTATTGATTTCAGAGTATAAGGGAAGGAGAGAGAGATAGAAACATCAATGATGAGAGAAAATCATTGATTGGCTGCCTCCTATATGCCCCACACTGGGGATGGAGTCCACCACCCAGGCATGTGCCCTGACAGTGAATTGAACTGTAACCTCCTAGTTCATAGATTAACACCCAACCACTTAGCCATCCTGACAGGCTAAATAATCTTTTTATCAAAACTTCTTCAATTACTGAGCTCCGTTGACCCATGTACCACAAATCCCTTTGCAACAGCCTTATAGTTCCATTGTGATAAAGCTTTGAAAAAAAATCTTAATCATTCATGAATTTAAATTAATTAGAAATATATTATGTGCTTCCCCTTTGGAGATAACTTTGGTCTGCCCAACATTTAGCTTCAGAAAATTTCATGTTTAACTTTTAGTCCTATTTTGGCAAAACAGAGATACTCACATGGTTGCCAAATGGGACCAGATGGAAAAGTTGATCTGATGGCACTGCAGCGTCAACGTCTCCATTTCCAAGTGTTTTCCATTCGTCTCTGAGTCCCAGCTACTCATTCTCATCACACAGAGTCCCGCAGAACGTGTGTCCCTGTGCGTGCAGGACCTCCAAACTGGGAAGAAGGCAAGCTCCCCGTGTCCGTGGGACTTGGTTGCTAAATGTCCTCCAACAAATCCCAGGAATTAATTTTGTGACACAGAAAAAAATAGCCTAAAAATAATTCACACTTTTCTAGTAGAGGTAAAGAAATGAAACACATTTTAGATTTTGTTTGTACTTTTTCTTGATTGTTATCATTTGATAGATACAACTCAAGGATCTATACACAGCTTGGTCACTCTGTTTTGTTTCTGACATAAAAATAAATTTCTTTGCATTTATAATGAATTATAATAGCAATAAACATGGAAGTAAAAGAAAACATTTCGGAAGAGAACTACTATTAAATCACATGAGCATCCTTGTAGAATTTTGCCAAGATTCCTTGGAAAATGGATTGAATAATACTTATTACTGTTTTTATTAAAACAAAGTCTAAGAAACATAATTTTCCAATAGTAAACATTTTCTTTCTCCTGAAATCTTGGAGAGTTTTCAAAAAGTGATTATTCATAGTCACACTTTAAAGGCACAACTTGAAAATTTTCTTTTTAATTTTTTAAATAATTCCCCATAGACTGTGTTGACTTTAAGTGTTTCTGAATGTTTGCTTTCAAAGTGTGTGTCACTGCAGCAGGAATGAATTTAAAAGTTAACACAAATTTGGAATCTTATGCTAAATTAATTTTATAAATTAGTTTTTTATTTGTCTAATTAAGAAACATGTCTTCACTTTTTTCTTTTGTCCCTCTTGTCATCAAAGTTTTAAGATTTTTATATGAAACTGGTACCACTTCAGATTCTTGTGTAGTAGGCAAACAAAGTATCTATGATTAGACACACCTCTTTTTAAGGACAATCTTCTTCTGCCCTGGTGGGCGTGGCTCAGTTGGTTGCACATTGTCTGGGGCAAAGGTCACCAGTTAGATTCCCAGTCAGGGCACATGCCCAGGTTGTGGGCTTGATCCCCAGTGTGGGGTGTGTAGGAGGCAGCCAGTCAATATCATGCTGTCCCATGGATGTTTCTCTCTTCTCCCTCTTTCTCTAACACAATAAACTATTCTTTTTTTGGGGGGACGGGGAATCTTCTTCAATCATATATGCCTAAAATAGGGTATAGATATCTCTGATCCTAATTTATTGAAAAACAAACTATACTTAGTGTCAGTTGAAATAATGCTGGTTTTCTGTCATCCTCTCAGGAGAATGTCCAGCCTTCCATATGTAACAGTACACTTGGCACACAGATGATATTTTAATAACTCATTCAAAGCATTTCTTTGTCTTTGTTTCTATTTTTTCCTTTTCAATGTTACCTTAAGATCAATCAGGAGAATACGTGCAGAAGTATACTTGGGATTGAAGAGTATAAAACAGTATGTGAGACTGGAAACGGTGCACAATTTGGCATTAGCATGAGACCTTGTAAGAAGGTCCCCTGTGGTGGAGCGATGTATGAGGGTGGACAGATTTTTATACCTAAGAGATTCTAAGTTCAATTTATAAAGTAGTGAATGAGATAAAAGAAGAGATTTTTAACTATTTAAAATTATCAAAGCATGTCTGTGACCTACCTGTGTATGAATATAAAATGTATGCATGTTGTACTTCTTATTGAAAATACAATAATCACATTGTAAGTCTACAAATGGTTCCACAACTCGGCGTGGTAATATATGTCTTATCTTTCTTCACGATGCTCACCTCCACATACAACATCTCATACTTCATTTCACCTGTTCAAATACAAGGCTGAGCTCAAATTCTTCTTTCTTGGCCTCCCTGACTACTCCATTCTGCACTAACATTTTCCTCCTCTGTTACCCAATCACTTATATCTGCCGTCCTATTGTTAGACTCGGACAGTATGTATCATGCATGCATCTTGTTTAGCTAAATCTATTTTTATTTAGGGTCTGTTTTATCATGCTTTTGAATGTCACACAGGACTAGTATTTATCATAGCAAGTTTCGCCCTCATTCTAGGAATATTTTTAGAAATACATCATGATTTCTGTTTCTTAAATTGACGGAGGTAATTTTCTCTTTGGAAATTGTTGAGGAAAACATCGTCATAGCCATGTTTGGTGGTGAAACATTCGCCCTCTCTATGTTCCTCCTCCACCAGATACTTTAGATAAGAGAAACTAAAAATTGAAACACTATGGTACGCATGAATAGTTATAGATTATTCTCAATCAGCTCCAGAAAAAAAGGGTTTGTAAGCTCAACAACACTGAACATTATTGCAAATGGTCTTAATAAAATTCATTATAGTTGTGAAATTGCCTTTTCCATCTGTTTATACAAATAAAACAGCTAGATTTGGAAAATTTTAAATTGCCTAATAAAAAGATAAGGGCCTGTCATTTAAGACTTTTAAAATCCTTTTATTTCTCTGTAAAAAGCTATATAGAGATAGAAAGAGCATTTATGATCACCAAGAGCTGTACTTCCATTCATATCAGTAAGTGAGTGTTCCTTCAACTTTCTACCAGAAAAGTCAGTGTACTCATCTTTCTCAGAATATCTGTAGAAAGTAGCACTATTTAAAATAAAAACACTGTCGCCTGGCTGGTGTGGCTCAATGGTTGAGCATCGATCTATGAACCAGGAGGTTGAGGTCCAATGCCTGGTCTCCCAGCATTGATCCCAGGTTGTGGGCTCAGTCCCCTAGTAGGGGCAATGCAGGAGGCAGCCAATCAATGATTCTCCCTCGTCATTAATGTGTCTATCTCTCTCTCCCTCTCCATTCGTCTCTGAAATCAATAGAAATCTATTTAAAAGTAAGTAAATAAATAAAAAACACTATTCACATAAGTAAATCCCAATAAATGGCATTGGTGGCTGGCTCACTGGGAGCAACCAAGTGGTTAAGGCCGCACATGTAAGAATCAATACTCCTAGTAGATTCGCCTTCCTAGAGCAGAGGTCTGTTTTTAAAGCTTACCGAAGCTCAAGAATATAATGGCCCAAAGCTCAGCCATAACTGAGGAAGCCATTTGGGAGAAAAAAATCTCATTATGATTACAAAGCTGCTCAGTGAGCAGAGAATCAGAACAAGAGGAGTTATTAAGCATTTACTGTCACTTGCTATCGTAACTTGGTAACATTATGGTCATTGGTTTAGCAGAAATGATTCTGAGTGTGGAGCAGACATACAGTTGACTCTTGAATAATACGGCTTTACACTGCAAGGGGCCAGGTATACACATATTTTTCCCCAATAACTACCTGTACAGTTTTATATCCTTGGTTGGGAGTCCATGGATGTGGAGGGCCAGCTGGGCGTATTGCTCTGTGCCATTTTATATACAAAACTTGAGCATCCTTGGATGTTGGTACCCATGGGGGCCCTGGAACCAATCCCCACAGATACTTAGGGACAACTAAGCTTAGGGGGAGTCAAAAGTTTTATGCAAATTTGTTTTATTCCTGAGGATGGGGCCAGGGCTCCCAACCTCTTTGTTGTTCAAGGTCAGCCTTTCCTGACGAATGGTTACACAGGTAGTAGCAAAAGCTGAGGAACCAGGAAGCACTATTAGCAACAATGGGCAGTCACTACCGTCTCCAGGCCAGAGGGGGACAAAAGGAAAAGACAGGTTTGTAGAGCCTACTAGGTCAGCTGTCCAAATGGAATCAAGTGAGTGCATTTGGGGGGCGAGCGAGGCAGGGGGTACGGGGGCCGTGTCCTGGAAGAGCAACCCTGCTTGAGATAACATCCCAGGCAGAAAGGGAAGGGGAGGAATACCCCAACTTCTCACGTCCTCACCTTCTTATCTCCCCACAATGCCCTTCACTGGCCGAATCCATGCACAGTCAGCATTTCATGGATTCTTTTCCATACTTTTTTACTAACACTTTTAGGAGATAGTCACTCTTTTTCAATTCTTTTGTTAGTTTCTCTAGAAATTTTAACTCACATACTTATTTTATCAAAATCTAAAATTAAAACCCATACACTTTCCCAAACTACGGAAGTATATTCACCACTCCTGTCTCTAAGGCAATTATTTTAACATAACTTCAGGTCTTTTTAACCTCACACAGTATTGCCCTTCTTGGTTTATACAGTAGTCGTAATAAACATAACACACACACTCTATGTTCCAGATACTTTGCCAAATACTTTATTATGCTCTTTCATCTCATCCTCATAGTCACCCACAAGGGAAATCGTGTTATTATCACCAGTTTATAAAGGGGGAAAGAAGGGCACACGGAGGTTATTAAAATGGCGTCACAGTCGGGCTTCCAACCAACACTACAGGCTTCCAAGGCCAAGCTCATTTTCACTCCTTAGAGCTTCTGTCTACGAATGTTGCCTTGTACCTTCCACAAATTCACAAATCCCTTTACTTTGTAACACTTCATCTCTCAGCCCTGCTTTCTGGAAACATTTTTTTTCTTGTCTACAATTTCTTTAATGTGTATTTATTGGTGGAAACCTCAATTTTTATTACCTAAAATTGTCTTTATTTTCCCCTCATTCTTGAAAAAGATTATTTTTATTGGCTACAGAATTCTAGGTTGACAGTTGTCTTCATTTAGGATATTCAAGACATTATTCTGCTGTGTCTGAACTTCCAGTTTTTGTGGGGGGTGTTTTTTGTTTGTTTGTTTTCTGTAAAGCTGTGAGCTGTCAGTCTAACTATTGCTCCTTTATCAATAATCAGAATTCCTCTGGTTGTTTTAAATGTTTGGCCTTTGCCTTTGTGTTGTTTTAATTTCACTATAATGTTCAAGTGTAGAATTCTTGTACTTATTTGTGGTTTTTTTAGTTGTTTTCATGTTGTATTTATTTTTATTTAAAAGTGTTGTGTTTTGTGAATCTGGGTTTGGTGTCTTTCAAATTCTGGCCTGGATGGGGATTCTGCTGTACTATGTCAGTATGCAAGTCACATTTGGGGCACGTTAAACAAACTCCCTAGGCTTCAGTGTTCCTGTCTGTAAAAGGAATAGAATGCTAATGATAGTCAGCCTGGCTGGCATGGCTCAGTGGTTGAGTGTTATCCTATGAACTAGGAGGTCACTGGTTCAGTTCTTGGTCAGGGCACATTGCCCAGGTTGCAGGCTTAATCCCCAGTAGAGCGCGTGTAAGAGGCAGCTGATCAGTAATTCTCATCATTGATGTCTCTCTCTCTCTCTCTCTCTCTCTCTCTCTCTCTCTCTCTCTCTCCTTTCCTCTCTGAAATCAATAAAGATATATTAAAAAATAATATTAATAGTGCCCATCCTATAGGGTTGTGAGATAAAGTCCATTGCCACATATGCACACTACTAAAAATTGTACCTGGAATGTCTTGTGTAAATGAGTGATAGACAGATGTCATTATTACACTCACCGGCAGCTCTGCACTACACTGGCTAAGAGCACAGGCTCCTGTCCTCGTGGCCATGGTTGCTTCGTCTAAGAGTCGGCACTAACCTGGGAGTCTAGTCTTCCTTTGGCCTCTGTGGTAGGGCCCCGGGGATCTGAGGTTAATAAGTTGGGTCCCCATGGTTCCTGCCATTTGCTGTAAGCCGCTTGGCTGCAGGACAGAATGAAGCAACACAGGAGATGGTGGGAGGGTTTCCTCTGTCCCCTTAGCTCCCCTCCCTCCAATGACGGTGATCTTAGCCTCCAAAGGGCTCCTCCTTTCCACCCAAACCATTCGGACGCCAGGGCTGTCACACTATTTAAGGCGGTGGAGGACTGTCCCAGGCAGGCACCCTCTACAGTGTTGACATGCTTTGTGGTCCAGAAGTGAAGAGGAGAATTTATCTTTCAACACTTATTTACCCGGCGCAGTATTCTTGCGAATACAGAGTTGCCGTTCGCAAACGGTGTGCCAAGGCAGCCCCTCCTGGATACATCACAGGTTTCTGGGTTATCGCAAGTGTAAGATATTTTAACCATTAATAATGTTCAGAGATAAAACTCTGGGAAAAAATTACTAGTGCCTGGCATAGTTTGGATTTTTTTTCTACAAGAAACTTAGTCTATTTTAATACAGAGTCAGGGTAGCAGTTACCATGTGACTTTGCGTTAGGGAAAGGAAGAGGCCATCAGCAGCTGGGTGTGTTCTCTTACCGCAGTGTATGCCAACTACATATGAGCATGTAGAACTGTAAAATCTACAACTGAGATCCATAAGTATTCATACACTCGCACTATGCCGATGTATGTATGAAGCACTACAGATGGTGAATTTTCCTAGTAAAGGAACAGCCAGCGTACGTATCTGCCCATCAGAAATGTGTGTTGAAGTAAACACATTTCCCCCGGACAGCCACACATCTGTTTCTACGTGATTGGATCTCAGCAGCCCCATTGAAGAATATGGCGGCAATAGGAGTCACCGTGTGACCCCTGAGTGCGGAGGATGTTCAATACACTGAGCCCCACATGAGCCTCCCTCCCTCCCCACCGGTTTCACACCTGTTCCCCTCGTGACCTTTCTCCTGGCTGAGGAGGCTGCTCTGAAGGAGATGTGAGTCTGGAATGTCCCTGGAACCATCTCAGCTTCCCTGGACGTTGCAATGTCCATCACCGTTTTTATGTTTAAAAGTTGAGGAAACTAAGCTGTGTAAAAGCCACTGAAATCATGTTTACAGTGCAAACAGTGGCGATATTTGATCAAGGTTGGCTATCTACATCCCCACATAACATTAAATGAGCTCTTTTCTTTTTCAAGTTGCTTTTGCTATACAAGGAAAATTGTAATGGGAAATGTCCTGCCCACAACATGTTAGTGATTGTGCTGTTATTTTAGGGAACTCAACCTTATTATCAGAGGCCAACTGATCTTATTTACCACATGCATGTGCCCTCTTCCTGTGAAGATGTTCATCCAGATTCCTAAAGTAAAATCTCTTTGTTGCCCCCAAATAATTCTGGGACCCAGACAAAGCCGGTGGGAAGTGCCTTCCCTGAGTTCTCTGCACAGCGACCGCGTATTCCTGCGCTGGGCTCTCGCTGTGCTGTTTCTCTCCTGTGTTTGCACCTGCTGCTGCTAGAGGTTGATGGCAAGACCGAGGTTGAATTAGGGCGATGCTTGCCTGGTTGTGTGGTAAATCCATCTCTCCCGGGTACATCTCTAGAGGTTACTCGACCCTTCGGGGTGCCCTGAGTGGGAGTCAACATCAGAAATTATTTTCGTCAAATGGCTTCAGAGCCACAATAGGTTGAAGCCACACGTTGAAGGAGGGTGCAGTGGAGCTAACATGACCCAGTTATCTCTTTTCTGAGACACTGGAGGTTACATTTTGAAAAATAGCCTCCAGCTCCACCACCCCTCCAGCCCTCTGCAGAATGACTGCCCTGGCCACAAGGAGCAGGAAGGTGGTTGGATTAGAACTGCGAGGGCAAGCTCCGGCATCAGCTTTTACTGCCCTGCCACGGAGAGGGAGATAGGGTTTCCAAACCCGGGCTGTGTCTGCCAAGAGCTAATAAACATGATTAAGCCGCAGAGTGTCTTTCTTCCACTGGGCAAACTAAAACACTGGGAAAGACACCCCGTATCTAATCTTAAGCTGGTCTGTGCTACCACTATGTTTATGTCTAAACTGTAGAGTGGAGCTAGGAGAGACCAACACAGTTAGAACTATAACATGATAACAAGTAATGAAACGTATACAGGGAAAGCAATCGATCTAAATACAGGACGTTTCTGAGAGTTCTCATTGTCTTAAGAACAAAAAGTTTTAAAATTTACTGAATTTATGATCTGAACTTAACTAGTATAACTGAATTCATTATTTACATAAAAATATGTACTAAGTTGATCCTTTGAAATGTTGCCTTTTAATGCTAATCAACAGTTTTTAAAATGATAGGATGATTCCACAATCAATAATGATAAAAGCATAATATGCTAATTAGACCAGATAACCAAATGACTTTCCAGATGTCCTTCCAGACAAAGTTGTGGGAGTGTGGGGAGGGGACCAAGGCAGAGGTGGTTAGGGGCAATCAAGCAGGCAGGCTAGTGGTTAGGGGCATCAGGTAGGTAGGCATATGGTTAGGGGCAGTCAGGCAGGCAGGCCAGCACTTAGGAGCCAGCGATCCCAAATTGTGAGAGAGATGTCTGACTGCTGGTTTAGGCCCAGCAGTCGGATATCCCCCGAGGGGTCCCAGGTTGAAGAGGGCACAAGCTGAACTGAGGAGACCCCTCCCTGGGCATGAATTTTGTGCACCGGGACTCTAGTATTACATAATATATTGTAAGTTCTTCCATTGATAATGCTGTCATTTTCTGTAGACTTGGTTGTTTCCATGAAAGGATTTGCTGAGAAACTGACAGTGAAAACTATGTGGTTAGAGAGATTGGTGTTAGAAGAAGGCCTCAGGGAGTGAGAGAGAACAATTCACATTAAGGTTTCCATTGTTTTAGGTATTTTAGGAAATTATCAGTGTTTAAATTACTACAAAATGTGATCAAGTCCCAGCTATAAAAATGTAACTGCTAACTGGAAATATTTTGGGGAGTTTCTCAAAGTCTCTTCAGGAGTTAACTCTGTTATTTGGAATAAAAGCCTTTTTTATTTTAAAAAGGTGACATAGTATTACATTACCCTAAATGTGTGAACTTTCTAAAATGGTTTAAATTATAAACTTCCACTTTCTTTTATTACTAACAAACAAAATTAGTTTATCACTTATTTGGATTATTTTACATTGAAAATATAGTTTTTCCTATATTAGTTCATTCTATGTGTTTCCTTACCCATTCCCCATAAGAAACAAAGAGTAATTTACATCAGAATTTTTCCACCTGGGCACCCCTGACATCTGGGGCTGAACAATCCTTTGTTATCAGACTGTGCTGTGCATTGTAGGATATTTAGTAGCATTTTAGCCTCCACTTGTAGATGCCAGAAGCACCCTCCCAATTGTGGCAATCAAAAAGTCTGCAGACTCTCCAAATGTCCCTGGAGGGGAGAGGGGCAAAATCCCACTCCCATCTTGGCTGAGAACTGCTCCTTTATATGCACCGCTGAGGGGGAAAAACACTGAAAATTCCAGTGGGCCCAAATTATAAGAAACTTTCATCCCCCAACACTTATATAAAATGAAATAATTTAAGGAGAAAAAGTAGAAAATATCAAATGCTAAGTATAGAAAAATGGTATTCCATTTTAACATTTTCATTTTGAAATCTAATATACTGATTACAGATTATTCAAATGAAAATTGATACACCTTTATTCAATTTGCATTGAGGTGTAAACTATAATAAAGTTCACTATAATAAATAAATATTTGAGTTGCACAACTTGATTATTTTTGACATATATCTCGCTATGTGCCCATACAACTATCATCACAGTCAAGATATGGAACATGTCATCTATACTAGGAAGTTTCCTTGTTCCCCTCTGTCATCCATCCTTTCCTCAAGTTCCAGTTCTAGGCGATCTCTGATCTGCTTTCTGTGACTATCCCTTAGTTTGAATTCATAGAACTTTATATACATGGAATCATACAATATGTACTCTTTCTGCCTGACTTCTTTCACTTGGAATAACAACTTTGAAAAATATCCATACAGTGGTGCATATCAATAACCATTTATTTTTATTGCTCAGTAGTTTTCCTTGGCATGGATATACCACCATTTGTTGACCCATTTCCCTATGGATTAACATTTGGGTTATCTTTAGTGTGGGACACTACAAATAAAGATAATATTTTGTTTCTCCTGGGTAAATATAAGAGCAGAATAGACGGATCTGTTGGGAGTTTCTCTTTAAGAAACTCAGTTTTCTGATGCAATTGCATCATTTTATATTCCCTCCAGCGGTTACCCAGGAATTTCAGTTGCTCTGATTTTTCACCAACACTTTGAATGCTCATACACGCCAAAGCTTAGAGAACTCATTGCCTCTGATTCTCCACTAGAAGGAAGTGAGAGGAAGTTTCCTTCAAGCGGAAGAAAATGGTACACAATAGGAACATGGATTTATACAAAGGGATAAAGAGCACCAGAAATGGTGACAGCATGGGTTGGTACAAGGACTTCTGTCTTTATTCTGTAAATCTCTTTAAAAGCCAGGCACAGTGCAATGAGATGCATAGCATATCAAGTAGTAAAATGTACCACAATAGTCTAAAGCTGGGAGAGAAGAAACAGAAGTATGTTATTTTCAGATTCTTACAGTAAACATAACACCATATAATATTGCTTGAAGTAGACTGTAATACATTAAAGATGTGCACTGTAAACCCAAAAGCAACCATGAGGACATTATGCAGTGTTTGTTATAGGAAGTGAGCTAACAAAGGAAAAATAATGTAATTATTTTTGTATAAAAAAAGAGGGAAGGGAATAAAGAACAGATGGGACAAGTGGACGATAAGTAGCAGATGGTGGATTGAAACCCAAATGCCCCACCCAAACACTCAGTCTGGAGAGCCACAGCTTCCACAGTCCCATGCGCAGACTTGACAAGAGCCAAATAGCAAACCTTTCAAAAGGAGTCTGTCTGGTCCCGTGTCAGTCTGGTACCCAAGTGAGTCTGGTACCCGTGTCAGTCTGAAATCCATGTCAGTCTGGGACCCGTGTCAGTGTGGGACCTGTGTCAGTGTGGGACCCGTGTCAGTGTGGGATCTGTGTCAGTGTGGGATCTGTGTCAGTGTGGGACCCGTGTCAGTGTGGGACCTGTGTCAGTGTGGGATCTGTGTCAGTGTGGGATCTGTGTCAGTGTGGGACCTGTGTCAGTGTGGGATCTATGTCAGTGTGGGATCTGTGTCAGTCTGGGATCTGTGTCAGTCTGGGACCCGTGTCAGTCTGGGCCCCGTGTCAGTCTGGGACCCGTGTCAGTGTGGAACCCGTGTCAGTATGGGCCCCGTGTCAGTCTGGGCCCGTGTCAGTGTGGGCCCTGTGTCAGTATGAGCCCCGTGTCAGTGTGGAACCCGTGTCAGTCTGGGATGTGTCCATCTGAGACCTGTGTTAGAGAGGTTGCGAGCTCTGGAGTCAAAGGAGCGCCTCTGGCTGGTGCCTCCTCCCTCAGCCAGTGGCTCTAACCACCAGCAGCAGCATCAGTCACCAAGTTCACAGCCCAGCGGGACCATGAAAACCTGGGGGCCCACAGGTCGAGAGCGGCTGGCCTGGTAGACCTTATTCGTAGGGTAAAGATTTTCATGTTGTTCCATACATGACCAAAGAGAAGGCCCCAGTGAGGAATGATCTGCACCTGGGACTCAAAGAATCAGAGGTTTTGAGGCTTTCCTTTTGGTGATGGAGGCAGCAAATACATCCTTTGCCCTGAACCCAGAGGGATGGAGTGTTGCAAACCCACCCACATAGTTCCAAGAGGCCTTATTCACAGGGGAAGTCCTGGACAGCTTTGGAGTTTATCAGCCACCCCTGCAAGCAAAGGTGTGTGTGTGCTACCTCCAAAGGCAGAGGTCTGGTGACTGAGGCATCTGACTCACCGCCTAGCAGAGCATCCTCAGTCTATTGGCCGCTTCTGGAGAACTGAGGCGCGCATGTCCTCTGATGCGTCCACTAAGGGTAAATGGCAGGCGCTGTGCCTGTACTCACAGCACCTCCCCATCAGGAGACTCCCTCTCCCACACATGGAACAGAGAGCCTGGAACAGACAGGCACAACCATAGAGCATCAGCTGCAGGTGTACAAGCACGGACAGTGCATGGAAATGGCCACCCCTACCCTACCTCATCAGTTGAATGTGGGTGTTACCTTCCCCAAGGGGAGGGCTGGGAGTGTGACTTGGCCCACTTGGTCTGACAGAACCATAAACATGTTGCCTTCCTCGTAGTTCCCCAGCACACACTTGGCTGTGCACCTCTTGATGCCTTCATCTTTTAATTGGAGAATTTAATTAATTTAATATAAGTACTGACGTCTTTAGGTTCCTATCGATTCTACCACTATTTGTTTTGAGTTTAACCCATCTGTTTAAATGGTTCCTTTTCTTTCTTGCCTTTTAATAATAAAATATTTTCTTACTATCCCATTTTCTCTATTAAGTTGTTAAATGTACTTTTAGTACTCTTTTTAGCAATCATCGTAATAATTGCATGCATTTTTGCCTTATTACAAGTTAACAAACATCACTACTTTTACTGCTTCCCTTTATGGTAGACCCTCAGGACACTTTAACTCTGTTTATTCCCTCCCAACTTTGGGTGAAATTATTGTTGTGCATTTTAATGCTAACTTGTTATTTAAATCAAGACTAACATTATAGTGTTGCATTTGCAGTCAGTATTCACTTATTTACCTGTATATTTAAAAATTATACTTTGTTTTGATTACATTTCTAGTTTCCCTCTAGGATATATTTTATTCTACCCAATGAATGCCACGTAGTGTTTTTTGAATGATCTCAGCATTTTTCTCTAAAAACACCTGCATTTCTCTTCAGTTGTATAGGACGCTGTGCTGGTTAATGGGTTCTGTGTTGGCATTATTATCTTCCAACACTCTATCCATTGTGTTATCTTACGGTTTCCAGAGTTCCTCTGAGAAGCCAGCTGTACATCTCAATGTTGCTCCCGCGAAGGTAATTTTCTTTTCCATGGGTTGCTTAGCAGTGTTCACTGTCTTTGCTTTTCTGTGGTTTTACCAGCATGCGGGGTTTCTCTGCATTCATCTCACCTGTGTGTGTGATAGAATTTCTAATCTGGTGTTTGATGTTTTGCATCCGTTTTTCAGAATCCCTCCCACTATATCCTAAAATATTGCCTCTGCCTTATTTCCCCTTCTTTCCCTTTAGGACCATCCGTTACATGCATATTAGTCTTTTCATTGGTCTCAACACTTCCTACAATTGTCTTATTTTTAATGCCTTTTCTCCCTCTCTCTGCGCTTCACCTTGAAATGTTGCATGAGCACGTCCATCTCGGTAATCTTGTCTGCTGTCTCCATCCCGCTGAAAGGGCTCTTCTTTGATGACCAGTTGGTTCTAGGCATCTTCTTTCCTTTTACAGATGACAGTGCTCTGCCTAAGCCCTCCTCTTCTCCTCCATTTTCCTGGTCTGTAATGTATAATGATAAGTATTTTGAAGTCCTTCTCAGGTAACACCAGGGTCTCGGTCATCTGGGAATTATTGTTATTAACTTCATGTTTGGTCCTGATATTAATTTTGTGATCTAGCAATTCTTATTAAGGCTGGTTGTTCTGCAGTGAAACAGTCACAGAGTCTTCAGGTGCCGGAGCATTTCTCCAGTCGGTGTTGTCCTCCCCTGCGAGGCTAACACAGTGCAGGCGTAGCTGTAAGTCTCCTGGGCCATGGCCACATCGCAGCCCCATCGACACGTATTCCACTTCCGGTTCACCTGCACTCAGCCCAGAGCTGAGGGTGTTGTCCATGGCCCTCCTTCCACTCTTAAAGTGTCCTGTTGTCTTCTGAGGCTCTTGGTGGCCCTGTTATGCTCATCAGAGGCTTTCCGCTGGCTTTTCAACCTCCTGCCTCTGGAGCCCTCCCCATCTTTTCAGGGGAGAATGACTCTCCTGCTTGGAGAGGCCCTGTTCCTCCCACACTGCTGTGGAGCCCTCTGACCTCCCACCATGCCCTCCATGGGCTCAGGTCTTAGATTCTCAACCTCCTGTCCCTGCCTAGAGTCATCTACTGCCCCCAGACTCAAAGCTGGTGCGGATCTGCTCCTGATGAAACTTGCGCAGTTCCAGGCCCGGACCGGCCACAGGTCGTTACCAGAGCTCCCCATACAGACCCCAAGGGGAAGGTGACCCCAGCCTTGGTGCACAGCAATGCCTTGAAGTCTCTCAGGGAGTTGTGGTCAAGGACAGCAGGTTCACATGTAAATACCAGCCCCAGGGTCTCACGCCAGATCTCCTCGCAGGCCTTGGGCCAAGGTCCTCTAGGTGTCTCTGCCACGGCCTCCTTATGGGGATGGGAAACCAAGACACTGTCCACTGACTCAGCACCAATACTTTTCCCCTTCCAGCCTCCCCCGTCACTCACCCCACCCCCAGGGCCCATCCAATTGCGGGAGCCTTTCATTCAGGGCTCTTTCCACTGTGGGACAACCCCCCTCCCCCCACCCCGCATCCGCGCGCAGGCACCTGACCTTCATCTGGTGCGCCTTCCTATGGGAAACGAATGCAGGAGGAGGCTTTTCTCTGGTCTTAGCCTCTGCTTCTACCCTCTCAGGAAGCGATGAAAGCTTTCTTTGCATTTCTGCTGCCACGGAAATCAGCTCTGCGACCCTGCTCAATGCCCACACT
>PVJC01013432.1:0-38006 GCA_004026665.1 Murina feae | reverse complement strand
ACACTGACATGAGGCAAAGTCAGATACAAGCTCATCAGTTAGGTAACTGGACTGGGGAATGTTTGGGGGAAACATTTATTGTTGGTTGGTTCTTATCTGAAACTGAAGCAAGAAAAGGGTCAGGGCAGCAGCTCAACGATAACAGCTCCTATTTGTTAGCACCTCCTGTGCTGGGCACTGTGCTAAGTACTTCGCATACTTTGCTTTATTTACTAGTTAAAATGTCCCTGTGAGGTTGATGTTGAAACCTCTAATCTACAGATTAACACGAAGCCTGGTGAAGTGACTTGTTCAAGATCCCAACAGTTTTTCTGACAACACTGCTGGCTCAGGGCCAGGCCGTCAGCCCCTGGGTGACTTGGATCACTGTGGTGGTTTAAGAAATGGGAGAGAAGGGGAGGCTGGAATGTGGGGAAGCGGAATTTCTCAGAGTCTCTCTGAAGTCCTCATGCTCCACACTTCTTCAAGTGCGGTTGGAAAAGGGAGCAGCAGAGGCCTGAAGACACTTTCTGCCCTTCTGTCTCTTGGGATCTTTGAGGAATTTCATGGGGATTTACCCCACATGCTGGAAGGCCAGGCACTAGGGTCATCCCACCCTGCTCTAAGTCCCGAATCCAAATGGAAAAAATGCAGCCCAAGCCAGGGGTCAGGTGTTCAGGGACAGATACGTCTGTGGCTGAGGGAACCCCACGGAGAGCCTGCTTGCCCCATAAATCCCAATTGCCGTCCTGTTTCCATCAGAAGCAGGACAGCTGCTTCCCTTCTCCCTGGCCATCCCTACATTCTGCCTGCACTCCATACACATAAAATATACATTCACACAGCAACACACCAGAGAAGAGGGCCACCGCTAGGTGACCGTCCTCCACGCATCCCACTAATGAGACCATCACCAGTGTCCTCTCCTAGGAACTGGAGTCTCCTGTGAGCTCCCCTCAAACTCTGAGTGGGGCCAGAGCAGCCTAAGTGGAAGCATGATCAGGTCATCAAAAGCATTCTGAGAGGAAAGAGCCTGGAGCATCAATAGCCCACTGCTCACTTTACTGCTGAGACGGGGGCCCAGGGAGGGAGCTGGCTTGCCCAAGATCATGGGCACCTTCCAGTGCTCATTGCTGGTTTTTGTTCCACACCCTTCACGGGCTCCCTGGTGCCTATGAAGGCTGGATGACAGAGAACAGTAGAGTCTGAAAAAAGAAGTGGGCATTTACCTGGAGACCCATGGGGCTCTGACCCCTTTGGGCGTCTGTGGAGAGGATGTAGGGAGGAGCTTTGGGAACTCTGCCCTCGCCCCAGTCTGGCTGACTGTTTGCATTTGTCTTGAGTCATCTTCTCAGAGGCGTGTGGACACTTTCTGCCTCTCTCCCTTCACCACCTCCTCTCCTGTGGGCCTGGGTCCACAGCCTGAAAATGGTCATCAGCAGTGATCTTTAGGGTCATTTCATCCAACTGCCCTCCCAGGGCAAGAGTGCCCTCGCCAGCCCCGCTTCCAGCCAGCCAGTGATGCTGGAGCCACCAGGGCTGGGCACTCATCGGCACTCAGGCCAGAGACCACCACAAGCCCAGACCCTCATCCCCATGCCCCGAGCTGTTGCAGTCATGGTGCCCAGGCCGGCAGCTACACTCTCTTTGTCAAAACACTGGTAAAATGTCACAATCACAGTCACACTTTAAACACACACACACACACACACACACACACACACACACACACACACACAAACCTTGGTATTCTGGAAAAACTCAAATCAAATCAAATGAAATCAATAATGATGGCCCTGGTGTTGGGCCTCACTGCCTGCATGCCAAGCTACCCCGTCAATCATCACATACGATTTCTCAAAGCTATTTTGAGAAACATTTAGAAAATGGCTTTACATAGCAATAGTTTATTTATACCCTCCAGAAATGGTCGCTCTGTTTAGCAGCAGATGGTTTCCCCCCCTGGTTTTCTTTTCATCTCTGAAAGTGGAGCAGGAAGTAAGCCCACTTCCTAACCCCAGGCACACATTTATCACCCTCGGTCCACCTGGGAGTCCTGGCTGTGGGTGGGTGGTGAGGAGAAAGGGCTGGGGTTCTTGTAAGGCACTGTTCCTGAGAACTCATGGAGCAAATAACCATGGGACAGTGGCTGCAGAGAGAGGCTGGGCCTGAAGCCTGGGGAGGAGCAGGACCCTTGGAGGTGGAGGATGTAGGGTGGGAATAGGATGGGATGCCCAGGTTTGCTCCCCTCAACACCACACAGGCACCTTGAGGTCCATGAAGCATATGTCCAGAGTGTCCCATTGGCATCCAGAGAACAGGAGCCAAAGCCAGACCAGCCACCCTGGCATTCATTGCCCAAGTGCTGTATCTGTGGCCTGCAGGAAGCAGCAAGTCGGCCTAGCACAGTTACCATGGCAACTGCATTGCTGAGGCTTTAAAGGCAAGGGGGTTGGGGGGAGAAGGGAGGTGGAGAAGGCACGTGGTGGCTTCTCTGGGAAAGCCCATCTGTTTCTTTCCCCAGGAAGCCAAGCTGGAGGTGGGGGGAGGGAGGGAAAGGAATGGGCATCTGGGATCTAGAGAAAGAAGGAAGAGGAATGACTCTAAGGTGCTCCAAGAGCAGCTCTCCTGAGTGGAGGTACTCCCCTTTCTTTGGGGAAGGCAAGTCTCTGTCAAGGACAAAGGTCTGGGCCGGCATTGGCAGGAGCACCTGTTCAGGAGCCATGTGCAGGACTCAGGTGGGCCCTGTGAGCCAGGCTTGGGAGAAAGACGGGGAGGTGTTTTTCAGCCACAGCAGGATTTTTTCTTAGCAGGGCGGGCAACCTGAATGGTGTCCTCCCTCACTGTGTCTTCTTGCTCCTTGAGGATCCTGGGAGGAGGGAAGGGAAGGAATAGCATCACTATAGTGGGTAGCTGCTAGGCCCTTGGGTTACAGACCCTCTGGGTAATACTGAGGGACAGCAACCTCACCAGAGCATCAGAGAGAGTATTCCACGTCTCCCCCTGTGGAGTACAGGTACATCAGTGTAATTTCAGTCAATAGTGAGCCTTCCCACTTTCCAGGTGGTGTAGGGCGAGGAGAGCACTCTGACCCTCTCTTCAAACCCCAACGCTTCCTCAGCACTCCCTTTTGTCTCTGCATTTCTGCAGCCCATCACAGTCCTCGGAACACATGAAGGCTCAGAAAATATATTTCTCAGTTATTAACTCTATGGAAGCGCTGTCCCACGTGGCCACAACTCCAGATCAAATGTGGGAAATGAAGGATTAAAAACAGTGTTAAGTACCTTATCCCTCTTTATACTGTCAAAGTGCTTTCACCTTCAGAACCTGTTTTGATTCTCACAGCAACCTGGGAGTGGGCAGGGAAGGTATGATTGATATTCCTACGTTAGGGGCAAAGCTCAGAGGCAGAGTGACTTGCTCTGAGAATCAGTGCAGAGAAAAACCTAAACTTTCCCCACAGTCTTCCATCACTCTACCACCTCAACAATGCATAGGCGTTGTTCTGGGCTCTTAATTACTCAATAAAAATGTTTTTAGATGCCCCAGAATGAATGTTGAGCACAAATGAGTACTATTAGGTATTTGTTAGCTGGTGCATAGATGGAATGAAATAAATGCCTGGACAGATTAAGGAGTGAATGTTCAAGTATGGAAAGTAGGGCCCTGTGTGTTGTGGCGTTTTCTTAATTTTGCTGTAGGTAGAGGTTTATGGAAATGTCTTTCCATGGAACCAGCACTCTGGTCTCCCATCACAGCCCTTCTCTCCTGGATACCCCCCCTTCCCCTTCTTTAGGAGTCCTAATCCCTCCTTGCTCCCAGCTGGCTGGCAACTAATCTCTGCTAAGACTTGAGCCAGGGTAGTGGGACCTAAGATATGACCTTTCCCATGATCATTTGCATTTAAAAAGAGGAAGCAGACAATAGTTTGGTGATGGGGGTGGAAGAGGGGAGGTAGGGGGGGTAGCTAAAGAGGCATGCAAATGGGGGACATCTATAATAGTGTTAGCAATAAAAATAAAGAGCTCCTGGGGAAAGGCAGCCTTTAAGAGAGAAGATTGCAAACCCAGTGACAGGCAGGGAGGCTTCCTTCTTGACTTTTTTTTGTGTGTGTGTTTCAGAGGCTGCCCCTGACCCCTGGAATCCCACACAAAGGCCCAGGCCACCAACCCATTTACCCAGAGGCTCAGGCACACAGAAGACAGACTAGAGGTCTGTGGGAGGTGGGGGATGATGGTGAATGCAGTGAGTTTGGGGATGGGAGGTGGAGGGTGATGGTGAATGCAATGAGATTGGGGATGGGAGGTGGGGGATGATGGTGAATGCAGTGAGTTTGGGGATGGGAGGTGGGGGATGATGGTGAATGCAGTGAGTTTGGGGATGGGAGGTGGGGGGTGGTGGTGAATGCAGTGAGTTTGGGGATGGGAGGTGGGAGGTGGTGGTGAATGCAGTGAGATTGGGGTGAGGGGTGTGTGGGGGTGGTGGTGAATGCAGAGAGGCTGCAGGTGAGGAGTGGGGTGGTAGTGAGTGCAGTGAGGTCTGGGATAGGAGGTGGGGTTGGTGAATGCAGTGAGGTTGCAGGTGGGGGTGTGGGGGTGGTGGTGAATGCAGTGGTTCCTGTCAGACCCGCAAAGCAGTCACATCATCCCATGCCATCCCATCCGTAGAACTGTCCTCTACCTGGCCAAATGGAGCAGGGACTCTTTGGTGTTGTGACCAGAATAGGCACTGCATTCATAGAAGATCAGATTGTTCTCCTAGAATCATAAAACAGAGGGGATAAAAGGAGGGGAGCTGGAGGGAACTGTGGGTGAGGGAGAGCACCCTGTCTGCATCTACCCACACCCCTGCCTCCTCTCCACCCCTCGCCATTCTCTGAGAGGTTGGTTTCTGTCTTCTCAGGCAAGTTCTGTAACCATTTCCCAGGTGAGCTGTTAACAACTGTGCAGCAACAAAACCATAAGCTGCCTTAGTGCTTCACGCTCCCTCTAATTACTCTCTGGTAGGGCGCGTACTCACTTCCTTTTCACACCAGCCTATGATGCAGGCAAAGACTCAGAGGCCAGGATGGGCAACATTCTTCCCACTTCACGGGCAGGAAGACTGAGGCTAGAGAAAGTATAAGTGGCCTGCCTGCTCCAGCTCTGTCTTTAGTTAATGGCAGGGCTCCCAGCAGCATACTTTTCTCAGGACGCAGGCAAGCCATGGCCTAGGGGCAGATGTCACTGAGGGCTCCCACAGGAATTCTCCTTCACGCAATTAATTAGCTCCAGCGTGGCTGTCAGCCCTGGTGCATGGGCAGCTGTCCATCCCTTCACCAGGCAGAGGCTGGGCTGCACACACAACACAGCGGGCCCTTGGCCAAGGCTCATCATTTTCCATTTATCACTCCCATTTATAGCTGTCCTGCTTCCTCATGGCAGTGCTAATGGCACTTAGCCCTGGAAGCTGATGTCCTGTGGGCATGCAGGCAGTTGAGTGAGGACACTTCTTTTGTGGCTGCAGATCAAGAGGCTCTGCAAATGCTTGTTTCCAATTCAGCTTTCCTGCTGCACACCCCACGGACCCAGCTCTGTCCTCTCCCCTCTTCACCCCTGTCCCTCCCACCTCAATCAGACCCTGACTCCTAGCCAGTCTGTGAAGAATGAAGGTTTCATGGGGAGGTGGGGGCATGCATAGGACCTGAAATTGGAAGACACAGTTTGTCTTCCAGCTTCAAGGACAGACTCCATCCCTGAGAACCTATGTGAGACTTTGAATAAATCACTTAATTTCTCTGAGCCTGTTTTGTTTCTCTGACAAAAAAGAAAACAGAAAACGGGATGATAAAAATATAGGTCTTGCAGTTCCTTAATCAAAATCCTTGGATTCAGTTGTATTTTGGAACCCAGAAATTTTGAGTTTCAGAAAGATAATGCATGTACACACGATATGAACATAGCATCCTCAGCGGGTCTGGGACAGTATCCTGTAACCAAGCATATTAATATTTCTTCAGTGTAACATTTGAATATTCATTCAGGGTGTGGCACACAGAGACCATAAATAGCTGCATGTCAGTTCTGGTCAGATTCTTCTGCCGGATGGAGCCAAACCGCTCTTTGTTTTCAGAGCTTTTTGGATTTTGGAATTGAGGGTGAGGGATTTGGATGTAACTGCTTGGTGACCCCTCCACCCCCCATAGGAACACCTTCCAGGCCCTTCTTCCTTCTTTTTCCTTGGATCTTATCATCTGTGCCCGTTTTCCCAGCCTCTGAGCCACGAGCCTCTGTTTAGATTGAACACACTAAAATGATGAGTCCTTGGCCAAACAGCGCCCCCACCTTTTTGGGCCCACGGTGCCCTGAAAGCCACGTTGAGGGCTGGAGCAGACCAGGGAGAGCACTGCGTGTTTTGCTGCCTGATTTCTGTCCAGCCTTGCTGGTTCTGGGCCCTGGGCAAGCAGGCTGCTGCTTGTTTGACGGCAGGCCACCCAGTGCGTGCCCTGTTTGCCTCGAGTTCACCGCTTTGAGGCTCAATCTGACAGACAGGATGCACTCTCTACAGAGCTGTCCAAAGAAGGACCAGCCTTGCCGTGAGTGAGTGCTTCATCCCGGGAGGCGGTCAAGTGGAAGCACAGATGATGGGATTTGAGCATCAGACAGGGACTAAAATAACCAGCTTCTCACTATCTAAGAATTTCTAATTCTGACTTCTGAGGGAAAGAATTTGGGAAAATTCCCCACACCTTAGTCATCCCTGGCCAACTCCCACTTACAATCCGAGGCTCCCATGGAAAGTTCCACATGCACAGGAGCTGGACGCCTATCTCGCCCACTCGCTTCCTTCCCAGGGGGCTTCCAGGGAAGGCTTCTCCCAAGGCTGTGGGGCACATGCCCAAGTGCCTTGGGTGCCACCCTGTCCATAGAGATGGGAATGCCTGCTCTTACCTTGGCGAGCTGTTCTCCAAGGCCCCGGGGAACTTCCCGCTCTTTCTCGTTGTCGATTTTATTGCCCAGCAGAAGTACAGGAATACAGTCCCCCACAGCTTCCTGTGGAACAGACATCCCCCACTCAGAGAAGCATCCACAGGGAGAACCAGGGGCAGGCTTGGAACGCTGGCTGAAAAGACGCATGCGGCTGCGAATGCCCGCCTGCTGCAATAGGCAGGTGACAACAGAGTCATCCTGACAGTTGAGACCCACCTTCTGTGGCAGCCTCTGTTCATAAGGCTTCTGCCAGGTGCCCAAGGCCCACCTCTGGGTACCTCCAGTCCCTGTCAGTGCAGTGACCTCCCCCTTGCCACTCTCCTTGGATGCTGGACAGAACACACAGACCCACTGGATGTGCTGGGAGTGGGTTTCAGAATAAAGGCACATTTGAACTATGTGTCCTTCTCCAGGGCTCACAGCGCACTGAGGGCATTCCTACGTGACCAGACTTAGTCTTAACAAGAATGAATCGAAGGAATTAATGCAATGTGGTTTGGGGCTGTTCTAGGGGTTGCTGGGTTAGAAGTGGCATCTCCAGGCATCTCATCTTGGGCACGTAAGCTCCCTGAGGATTGGGTCCAAATCTGATCCATGCTGTTGGGTCCACAGTGTCGGGGAAGTGACTGTCGTGTGCCTCATGGAGGTCCCCACGTGGGCCTGCAGCGCCTTGTCATTGGGTGCTCTGGTTCTGAAGGAAGCTCTGCATGGAAACTGTGTGGCCATAGCAGCTGCAACTCTTGGGCCAGAAGTGACAGGTTTATTCAAGGGGTCAACCCTATTTACTCCTCTTGTGGCTGCGGCTACGGCAGACCAGCAGGGGCCTGTGCGCCCGGAGTCCCTGTGCCACGGGGTCCTCCCTGTGAAATGGGGGCACCGTCTGTCCCCTTCCCTGAGGGCAAAGGGTCCAGGCTGCACAGCTATTTAGTAAGGACACAGGGTAATGTTCACATGTAAGAGGGTTGTTATTTTTACTTGTGAGATATTTAACTGGGGGCTTTTGATCATAACTTGGTAGAGAATAGTTATTCATTGTAATTAAATGTTGTACTAAAGAGAGGGGGCTGTGGGATAAGAAGCTAACAGTTATAGTTTTGCCAATAATTCAGCTATTTTATGTTGCCACTTCAAATAAATGTCCAAAGCCCATCCAATAGGTATACCTATTTTAAGTTTAAATGCAATTACATTTGAAATTAAGCTTCAATGATTCCTTAAACTATACATTCAATTTTATTGCTGTTCAGTCAGGAAAAAAATCTATTCAATGAGAATTTTGAGGCTCAGAGAGTCCAAGAGAACATTCGACATCAAAGTCACTGAGTTATGAGGACCCTTTAGTATATGGGCCCACAATCCTCTAATGTTTTCCTCTAGATTCTGATTTTTAACTAACTCTCCGCTATCTAGTGTCTCATTAATTAGAACTCTCTAAAAACAGTATCCACATATCCATGGTAAGACGGTAAATAATGTTGGTAACGGTGGCTCAAAGGCACAAGATCTGGCATTGTCTTCTGACCCATCAAAACAGATGCAGTTATGTGCACTGTGGTTGATGCGTTAAGTGGATGCATTTAATAGTTTGCAAGTGAAAACCCCACATATGGCACATAAAGAACGCTGTGTCGGTTAAGGGGAATGCCCCCATTTTCTGACTGTGCTGTGCTGCAGAAACCTGGGCGAAGAGTTTTATACAGAAAAAGAAGAAAAGAGGAGGAAGGCAGGAGATGGGCAAAGGGCTTGATGCTTGGAGCACAGGAGAGATATTTGTAGATTTATGTGTGAGGAATGACTAAGGCTGTGGGATTTCTTGACATGGAAACTCTGAAAATATGAGCATCAGACTTGAAATACCAGGGCAGGAGTCTAACCCAATCTGGTGTGAATGGTGGCCTCAGTTTCCTCCCTTTTAAAGGGCATGCTGGGTAGTGAAGGAGGGGATCGGATGAGGTGGGGAACAGTCCTAAGCCTGACATCTGAGCCCTGTGCACCACACACAGCAGTGTGCCTCTTTGGGAAAAGAAGGGGCAGTCCTCTTTTTAAAAGAAATTCCTGGATATAAACATAGAAGAGCTTAGAAGGAGTAGAAAGCCCCCATCTGGAGCTGTGGCTTCTGCTCTTTGCACTGTCCCTTTTACACACTCTGGACAACTCACTCCCCCTCCAGGGGCCCTGGCCTGCCACGGATAAAGGAGAATTCAGTTTCTCTCCAAAGATGCGGCAAAAATAAGTGAGACCACACATAACACTGGAGAGTGTGCTACCGTGGGCAGCCAGTGGACGTCACTCCAGCCCCAAGTCAGTCCCTGACACAGGGCCACCCCCGAGGAGGGGTTGGGGCTGGGGTGGGTGTCTCATGGTCCTCTCTCACTTTAACCTCTGCCTAAACTCCACCCTTTTTGTACATATAGCTAGGTTTTCAGCCTATATATCGCTTGCCACAAAGATGCTCATATTTATCCACCTGATGAAGCAACGCTTTCTTTTAAAAGTCCAAAGTTCACCTCTCCTGGAGAACAAGTCTGTGGTCCTCCATGCTCTGCTGATGTTTCTGCAGATGTTGGTAAAGTCCCATAGGCCTGCTAGGTCAGACGGAAGGAACTGAAGCCCCTTAGCCGCACACACAATCTCTGCAGGTGACCTGGCTCTGCTGACCTCCCCAATCACTCCTCTCTGCTCCGATCTGTGAAGTAGGTCTCTACAGCTGGTTTCTCTCCTCTCTACACCTCCAGTCACTTTAGTTGCCTTTCTGTGAACTTGAGCTTGTTTGAAGACAGACTAGTTGGAATTCAAAAGATTATGCATCTCTGATTTTAAATAACAAGGCTGTCAATTTGGAGCAGAGGACTGACATTCAGCTTCGAATGTGCAGCTGTTGGGTTTGGTTGGTTGTAGTGTGTGTGTGTGTGTGTGTGTGTGTGTGTGTGTGTACATCTATTTTCTGGGAGGCAAGAAAAGCACTTAGCTGCTATCTCTCTCTGGAGCCAGAACAAAAATTTCTCAGCACATTAAAGCTTGCAGTTATGCTAAGAAAAAAATGACTGTAAAATTATATCTTGGGGGTTTCCATATTTATCCACCCCCTGGACTATGAGTCAAAACAAGATTTATTTGTGTAGTTCGTTTAAACTGCCAGCATTTCAAGCTCAGCTTGGAATGTGGGGAACAAATCTGCTATTTTTTGCTCTGTCACCAATGACAAAGATCACAGAATGAGAATTAGCCAACAGCCCACAAAAGGAGAGGAAAGTGGGCCTGACCCCTCTCTGCTAAAGAACTAATGATGCTCCTTTGAGACCAGAGCTGGCAGGACTGAAAAGAAATGAACACCTCTTTCTCAGAAGCATATTCAACCCTGGGCCATGTGATGAGAGAGAAGCATTGTGCAGTGGCAACGCCCTAGATTTTACTTCTGGCTGTGCTGTCCCACAGGCCGGGGTGCCTTTGGACAAGTCACTTCCTCTCTGGATTTCAGAATTTCTCATCTCATAACAAGAGGCTGCACTGGATTAATTTCCCCCCTTTTTTTCCATGTCAAAGATACTGGTCTTGAAGGCTTAATGATACCAGTCATATTCCATTTCCTTGACTTACAGATCTAACAATATAGGGCTCTAGGTCTAACGTAGAAGTTCAACATGCGGACACTAGGACCAAAAATCTGAGTTTGGGGAAATTCCAGCCCACTCAAGCTCATTCTAGATCCTATTTTCTCCGTCTGATACCGGTTCCAAAGCCTTCAGATGTCTGGTGTGTCCCATGGTCTAAATGTGGGGCCCTACAGCTCAACCAGTTTCTTATTCACATTGGACTGGTTAAGCCAGTCCCAGCAGCAGAGATGAGAAGGAGGTAGGGGGGGCTGGCAATGCTTAGTTGGCAGGAATGACTAACTGCTTTGATTTCCTGTAAGGTGTGTAGGAAATGTAAAAGGGCAGGCGTATCAGCACAGAACACACTGTGTCTGGGCCCGGCTTGGGCCTCTTCTGCAGAAGGCTTGCGGGCAGCGTTAAGCTGTCCAGGTGGAGAGGATGAGGGAGGGTGGAGAGGAAGAACAGTCACAGGACAGGATGCTCCCACCTCCTAAAGCAAGGTGCTTCTCTGAGCCAAAGGATTTTGGTTCCCTCTGGGCTGGAAGGATCCTCTAGGGTCCCTCTGATGCATGCACACTTCTGACCCATCCTCTTGCCCCCAGAGAGTCAAATATCATATTTTGCAGACTATGGGGGCCAGGAGGGACCTTTCAGACACTCTGATTCCTTCCTTCATTGTGTGACTGGCCACAGTTTCATAGCCAGAAATGGCCGAGCTGGGATGGTAAGACCTTCCTTTGCAGGGAGCTCCATAGCTCCCCTGAGAGTCTGTTCCAACCACAGAGCCTTTCCCAAGAGTAAGTCTGCTGTGTATAATCGGAGGCAATTTTAGCCCTTTATTCTTGTGCTGCTTTTCAGGTTGTGGGAGGAAGGGGCATTGAGAACAGCCGGCCAGCATTCACTTAATAATACGGCTTTGGAACCTGCAGCCTGTTATTAAAGCTCCCCTCCGGCCTCCCTTCCCCAGGTGAGGGAGTAGGCAGCATGCTTGGAGCTCCATGGAGAAATAAGGCGCTCCACAAATATAAAGTACTTGTCATCTTCAGTTCCCCTCCAATCAAATCAGGTGTCAAGTTCTAATCTATCGCCTGACATCTCTGATTGCTGGTTGCCAAGGCAGAATGAGTTAGCTTTTCAAGAATCTTGAAAATTATCACATTCATGATGCCACTGTGCCACAACTTCACCACGCCATCTGCCATCTGACACAGCCTTCTGTACTTGCTTTCAAAACCCTGGGCCACTCAGCTGGGTGCCTCATACTGAGCCCTCAGGAATGCCTTGTGGGTGCTGGACATGTGGGAGAAGCTCAGAAAACTCTCGTTGAAGGGCATGAACATCTTTGAATAAGATTCAGAAGCTTGCTTCTCAAAGTGTGGTGCCTAGATCAGCAGCATCAACCTCCTCTGAGCACGTGTTAGAAATGCAGGATCTCAGGCCAACCCAGACCTGCTGAGTCAGATTCCACATCTTAACAAGATGTCCAGGACACTCTTAGGCCCATGAGAGTCTGAGAAGCACTTGTCAGGCTGGGAACCATGGGGGCTGAGAATCACTTGGGAAGGTGTCATCTATTCATTTTTACATTTCCAGGCTTTGAGTCATTCTTTTTTTTTTTTTTTTTAAATATATTTTATTGATTTTTTTACAGAAAGGAAAGGAGAGGGATAGAGAGTTAGAAACATCGATGAGAGAGAAACATCAATCAGCTGCCTCCTGCACACCCCCTACTGAGAATGTGCCCGCAACCAAGGTACATGCCCTTGAACGGAATCGAACCTGTGACCCCTCAGTCCGCACGCAGGCCGACGCTGTATCCACTGAGCCAAACTGGTTAGGGCCTGAGTCATTCTTTCTGGGAGAGAAGGCCCTGACATCTGTTTTGTTTGACAACTCCACATGTGATCCCTATGTTCATCTAGGTTTGGGATAGTCATTAAGAGTTGAACTGTATCTTTTGCTAATTTTAAAAAAGGAGAACTCAAAACTACAAATTATACAAAAAGGCCCATCCACACACAGATAATTCTGAATTAATCGCATACAGAACTGCCATCTCAGCTTAGCTTCCTGAGCCCATAGAGCAGGCATCCTCAAACTACGGCCCGCGGGCCACATGCCGGGTGTTTTTGCCGCCACTGTCTGTCCTGCTTAAAATAAGATATGTGCAGTGTGCGAGGAATTTGTTCATTGTTTTTTTTTTAACTATAGTCCAGCCCTCCAACTGTCTGAGGGACAGTGAACTGGCCTCCTGTTTAAAAAGTTTGAGGACCCCTGGCATAGAGGCACCAGGGCTCCATGGGGACTCCTGCTGGGCCCACGCTGACAATGCTTTCAGCCCCATCCCATAAGGAGCAGCGCATGGCATAGTTTTTCTGAAGAATGACTGAACTCATGCTTCAAGCTGTGATGATGCCCTCTGATATTTCTTCACCTCTACCATGAGCACCAAATTCAACCTCATCTTCCACCTCTCTGCTAAGTTACAAGCTTTCTGTGTAAAACAGGAGACTGAGTAACTATACCTTCCTAACGATGGCAGAGAGGGAAGTTCCATAAGTTTGACTCCATTTATCCCTATTAATCCCAGACTATTTAAAATTCCTGTACCCAGCTCTAGTATATATCAAAAGATAGATATTTAGGGACAATTAAATGTTTGTGACTGGGGCATATATGATAAACTCACAGTTAACATCATACTCAATGATGAAAAGCCAAACCCTTTCTCTTTAAAATCAGGAACAAGTCCTGACCCAGTTTGGCTCAGTGGATAAAGCGTCGGCCTGTGGACTCAAGGGTCCCAGGTTTGACTCCGGAGTCATGTACCTTGGTTGCGGGCACATCCCCAGTTGGGAGTGTGCAGGGGGCAGCTGATCGGTGTTTCTCTCTCATCGTGTTTTTCTCTCATCAATGTTTCTAACTTTTTATCCCTCTCCCTTCCTCTCTGTAAAAAAATCAATAAAATATATTTAAAAATAAATAAATAAAATCAGGAACAAGACCAGAATGTCTATTTTCACCACTTTTATGCAACATAGTATTAGAAGTCCTAGCCACAGCAATCAGACAAGAAGAAGAAATAAAAGGCATACAAATTGTAAAGGAAGAAGTTAAGCTGTCATTATTTAAAGATGATATGATACCATACCTAGAGAGCTCTAAACATTATTCCAAAAATAAAAACACTATTAAAACTAATAAACAAATTTAGTAAAATAGCAGGATACAAGATTAATATTTAAAAACTGATTCATTTTTATACAACAATAATGAATGATCAGAAGTAGAAGTTAAGAAAACAATCTCATTTATAATTGCGTCAAACAGAATAAAATACCTAGGAATAAATTTAACCACAAAGGTAAAAGACATATACTCAGAAAATTATGCGATAATGAAGAAAGAAATAAAAGAAGATACAAATAAATGGAAGCATATACCATGCTTATGAACAGAAAGAACTAACATTGTTAAAATGTCCATACTACCCAAAGCAAGTTACTGATTTAATGTAATCACTATCAATATACCAATGGCATTTTTTACTGAACTAGAACAAATAATCCTAAAATTTATATAGAACCACAAAAGACCCTGAGTAGCCAAAGCAATCTTGGGAAAGAAGAACATAGTTGGAAGTATCACACTGATTTCAAATTATACTACAGGTTACAGTAATCAAAACAGCATGGTACAAGCACAAAAACAAACACAGAGCAATGGAACAAAATAGAAGCCCAGAAATAAATCCACATCTACATGGTCAATTAATCTATGACAAAGGAGGCAAGGATATACAATGGGGTAAAGGCAGTCTTTTCAATAAATGGTGTTGAGAAAACTAGATAGAGATACATGCAAAAGATTGAAAATCATTTTCTTACAAGAATAAACTCAAAATGATTGAAGAATTAAATGTAAGACGGATACCATAAAAGTTCCAGAAGGAAACATAGAAAATAAACTCTTTGACATTACTTTTAGCAATATTTTTTTTGAATATGTCTCCTTGGGCAAGGGAAACAAAGAAAAAATAAACAAATGGGACTACATAAAAATAAAAAGTTTGTATTCAGTAAAGGAAACCATCAACAAAACAAAAAGAAAAACTACTGGATTGGAGAAGATATTAGCCAAGGATACATCTGATAAGGGGTTAATATCCAAAATTTATAAGGAATTTATACAACTTCACACACAAAAAAATCCACACAAGCAATCCAGTTAAAAAATGGACAGAGGACCTGAATAGACATTTCTCCCAAAAGTACACACAGATGGCCAATACACAGGAGAAAAGATCCTCAATGTCACTAGTTATCAAGAAAATGCAAATTAAAAACACGATGAGCTATCACCTCACATCTGTCAGAATGGCAATCATCAATAAATCAATAAACAACAAACATTGGTGAGGATGTGAAGAAAAGGAAACCCTTGTGCACTGTTGATGGGAATGCAGACTGGTGCAGCCACTGTGGAAAACAGTAATTAAAAATGGAACTCCTTTAGGACCCGAATGTTTCAACTTCAGGTACATATTCAAAGAAACCCAAAACACTAATTCAAAAGAATATATGCACCCCAGTGTTCATTGTAGCATCTAATCTAATAAAAGAGTAATATGCAAATTGGTGTCACTATGATACATCTGAGCCACGCCCACCAGTCAATGGCCACATCCACCAAACAATCAGAGCGACTATATGCAAATTAACCAAGCCAAGATGGCGGCTGGCAGCCATGGAGCTGGAACAAGCAGGAGGCTTGCCCCAGCAGCAATGGAGGAAGCTAAGGATCCTGTCTACCTAGGCTGGCTGTGGCCTCTGCTCAAGGCAACAAAGTTTCAACTTTAGAAGTTAAATCCCAGATACCAGCTTCCACCCAGCCTTGCTGCAAACAGCCATCAGCCACTCATTCAGATGGTCAGGTACCCTAGCAGGGATGCCCTCCCTGAAGGAGATGTGGCCAGCCTGCAAACAGCCATCAGCCCCTTACCCAGGCTGGCCAGGTACCCCAGCAGGGACCCCCTCCCTGAAGGGGCTGTGGCCAGCCTGCGAATACTCATCAGTCACTCACCCAGGCTTGCCAGGCACCCCAGTGGGACCCCCACCCTGACCTGGGAAACGCTTCAGGGCAAACCAGCCGGCCCCCACCCATGCACCAGGCCTCTATCCTATATAATAAAAGGATAATATGCAAATTGACCCTAACAGCAGAACAACTGTGAGTGACTGGTCACTTTAACACACACTGACCACCAGGGGGCAGATGCTCAATGCAGGAGCTGCCCACTGGTGGTCAGTGCGCTCCCACAGGGGGAGCTCTGCTCAGCCACAAGCCAGCTGCTAGCTGCCAGCACAGCAGTGGTAGCGGGAGCCTCTCCTGCCTCTTCAACAGAGCTAAGGATGTCTGACTGCAGCTTAGGCCTGCTCCCCACTGGCAAGTGGATATCCCCCGAGGGCCCCCGGGCTGCCAGAGGGATGTCTGGCTGCCAGCTTAGGCCCGATCCCCCAGGGAGTGGGCTTAAGCCAGCAGGTGGACATCTCCCAAGGGGTTCCAGATTGCTAGAGGGCACAGGCTGGCTGAGGGACCGCCCCCCCAAGTGCACAAATTTTTGTGCACCGGGCCTCTAGTTATTTATAATAGCCAAGATATGGAAGCAACCTAAGTGTTCATCAAAAGACAAATAGATAAAGAAGATGTGGTACATATACACATGGAATATTAATTAGACATAAAAAGAAATGAAATTCTGCCATTTGAGACAACATTACCAGGTCTAGAGGGTATTATGCTAAGTGAAATAAGTTAGACAGCAAAAGACAAATACCATATGATTTCACTTATATATGAAATCTAAAGACCAATATAAACAAACAAACAATACAGAAACAGAAACAAACTAATAGATACAGAGAACAGATTATGTGTGGTGGCAGGTGGGTACTAGACTTATCAGGATGATCATTTTTTAAGGTATGTAAATGTCTAACGACTATGTTGTGCACCTGGAACTAATACAATATTGTATGTAAACTGTGCTTGGAAAACTAAAATATCAAAAAATGTTTGTGGCTAGAAAAAGAATGGCTAACCTCCACCCCCGCCCCCAAAGTTATGGCCTCAATTTCTTTCTTTTTTTAAAAATTCTCACTTAAGGATATGTTTCTTATTGATTTTTAGAGAGGAAGGGAGAGAGGGAAACATCTATGTGGGACAGAATAGTGATCAGTTGCCTCCAACACTTGCACCGACTTGGGATTGAACCCAAAACCTGGGTTTATGCCCTGATTAGGAACCTAACCCACAACCTGTTGGTGTATGACACGATGATCCAACCAACTGAGGCACCTGACCAAGGCATATCCTCAACCTCTTAGTTTGAGAATGAGATGGCTGTCTTAGACTAGTGATTTTCTAAGGGAAACCCTCTTACCTAGCAAAATTGTACCTTTACATCCAATATACCAAACTGAAAGAGCTAGAGTGGCTCTGGCTGAGAGAGGGGATGCGGGCCCAGACTGTGATGGTTATACCGTTCCATGCCCTGCCTCTCTCCCTGGGAATGTCTCTCTGACTCCAGGGTTCCGCCAGAGAAAGTTTGAAAACCACTGTATCAGGTAAGCACTAAAGTCTCTGGTGCTTAACTTCAATGGGGAAGATAAATCACTAGTGCTGTCAAAGAAAAGTCATGTCTGAAAATCCAAAGTTCCGACAGGATCCACTTCCAGATGACCCATACCATTTGCTTCCATTCATAGCTTGGTGTACAGCCATTCACATCTCAAAATGTACATTTTCTCTATTATAACTGTTTTTAGGCTCGATAATTTTGAGAAATAATTTGTATTAAGCAAATTTCTGAGAAACCCAAGAATCTGACTTCCATTCTTGTTCTTTATTTTGGGGGGAAATGAGAAGGATGGGGATTAAGAGTTGAGAAAGGAGCCCTGCCCAGCAGGGCTTAGTTGGTTGGGCATTACCCATGCACCAAAAGGTTTTTGGCTCAATTCCTGGCCAAGGTACAATATCCAGGTTGCAGAATTGAACCCCAGTAGGGGTGTGCAGGAGGCAGTCAATCAATGTCATATATATATATATCCCTTTATTTCTTAGAAAAAAAAGAAAGAAAGAACTAAAATAGTAGAGAAAGAAGCAGCCCAGCCAGTCCCAACTATAAGAGCAACAGATTTTGGTGGGAGGGATCATAGATATTAGGGCCAAAAGGATGAAGAAATGAACAACTCCAGGATTCTGATTGCACAATGATGTAGCATCCATTCAGGCATCCGACATGGGTTGAGCTCTAGCTCTGTGAGGCCCCTGCAAGCACTTTGTTCCTATGCGGAAGATGCAGTTTCAGTTCCCGGGAGGCACAGAGCGCAGGCAGCACAGATCCGAGCTGGGAACTCTGTCCTTTACAGCAATGTGTCAGTGTGGTAAGTAGGCAAGGGGTCCACGGGAGGCCGAATGGGCTTGAATAGAGGTTGAATGTAAGCTCCGTGAGGACAAGGACATTGTTTCATCTACCTGCTGCCCTAATTCCCAGGTCCTAGGAGAGTGGCCGGCGGTATTTTGAACACATAAATGAACAATGCGTGAATTCTGCTGGTGGGAGGAAATGGGATGCCCTATCTGATTGCTTTGTAAATGAATCCGCAAGGCCCTATTAAACGAAGTATGTGGCTTGCCCACTCTGCCTTTGGCCTTGAAAAATTTGCATTTAAGTGATAAAGGAAGAGCATGCAGATGGTCAGGAAGTTAAAAGGGACATATTGTAAGTATAAGCCGAGAGGTAGTTTCTCAGAGTGAATCTAGAATTCAAACAAGAGTGCTGTTGCTTGCAGCCCCCACCTAGTGTGACTTTGGGGTGATCCTGGGGCCCTCACATTGTGGGTCAACCTCCCCTCATGTAAAGGGTTGTGACAGAGGCCCCAAAACACTGTGTGGTATCACTTTGAGCTGGGCACAGCTTGACCGTTGGAGCTAGAAAATGCAGTGGGTTGGGGAGGCGGTGGTGAGAATGGGGGAACAGCACAGTTGTAACGCAGTTTAAACACCCATTTTTCAGGGACACCTTCCTCGACATTGTACTCTGCTCCTCTTCTAATCCTGTCCTACTCACTTATAGCTCTTACTGAAATCATAATGATACAATTATTGGTGTAATCTTGCAGGAAACCAATTACTGTCACTAATAGAGAAATGTGAAAAGGGAATCTGGAAGGCTGGTCAACCTTAATTGCTCTGAATGCTCAGAGCTAATCACTCATTATTTAGTTGAGACATTGGTAGTTAAAGCAACCTCCACCTGTTAATCATATGTAAATTATTGCTTGGAATTTCCTGCCTAAAGGATATGGGTGTTCCCTATAGCCTCAATAAAAGGGGTAACAAGGCCAGAGCAGTGGTAGTCCTCCCCCTAGAGGAGGACTCCCGCCTGGCCCCCCATTTCCCAAATTAATTCTTTTCTAGTCTCTTCATTTTGTGTGCAGCCTTCTCCAGAACTCGAACCCTGAACAGGAACCCTGAACCACGCGGGACGTGAAAGGGGCTCCCACATAATCTATTTTTTATGTCCCATGGAAGCAGGGACAGTATCTGTCTTGGTCACTTTAGAGTCCCCAGTAGCTAGCTTGGTACTGGCCACTTGGATAAACAAATGCATGAATTGGGGTGTTCCTGGAGAAGGTGGGTTCTGATCCGGTTTTGAAAGAGCAGAGGAACAGGCAGGAGATGGGGAGAGAAGAGAGGAAAGCAGGAGGCCCGCATAGTATTCCCAGGAAGGTCATCAGCTCACCTCCACGCTGCTCAGCCACTGCCGGACTGACAGGAAGGACTGTTTGGCTGTGAGGTCATACATGACGATGACACCATCGGCCTTTCTGAAGAACTGCTGGGTGATGCAACGATACCTGCCACCGAAGGGCCACAGGTCAGGGGAGCACAGCCCTCCCTTACAGCCCATTGGGGGAATGGAGGAGGCAGTGATGCATCAGGACAGCTCCTCACCTCTCCTGCCCGGCTGTGTCCCACAGCTGCAAGGCCACCTGAGAGTCACCCACACGTACCATCTTCACACGGTAATCGATGCCTGCAAAGTGGACCAGGCCTGTTACTTCCAAATAAGAACACGATGCCCCAACCTGTGTGGAATCACGTCAGGTCAAGGATGACAGCTCCTGTGTAGCTCCTGGGAGGTGATGTGGGGAAATGGACAGAGCACTGGGCAGGGAGATGGGGGGCCTGATTCTATCTCTGCTACTTATTATCAAATCACTTAACACTTTGAACTGCAGGCTCCTTCCTGTAATGTAATCCATACTCTCCATAGGGATACTACAATCAGGTTCAAATGTAAAAGCAATATGCCCATGCAAAGACATTGTTATATTCATGAATTTACTCTCTCACTGCAAAGATGGAGAAGGAGGAAAGACTGTCCTTAAATTTCTTCCTCCCTTTCCCCTTCATTCCTCCCTTTCTCCCTTCCTTTTTCCTTTCCTCCCTCCCTTCTTTCTCCCTAAAATCATTTTCAAAGTTCCCCTAATAAAGTTCATATATCCCCCGGTATGGGTCACACTTTCATCAGCCACTGCAAATGTATGTGGCAGAGCCAGAGGAAGAGTAGGAGGAGCAGGAGGACGGGAAGGGATTGCAGGTGGAGGGAGGGCTACAAGAGAAGAGGATTGGGGAGGGAATCAGAGGCAGCATTCACCCATGAGGTGGCATCAGAGCTCCTAATCCCAGCCCCTGGGCTACTCACAATGGGCTCTCTGATGCTGCAATCCCATTTGAAGTCATGGATCACAGAGAGAGGGAGCAAGCTCAGGTACACACATTCTGAGCCCACAGCAGCCCTCAGAAGTTCTTTGATAACAGACATTCCTCTCTTGCCATCATTTAAGAATGTTCACAAATGCTTAATGAGGTTCAAAAAATCTTTCCCTCTTAAGGTATCAAATCTTGGAAACAGAGAGCACCCCCTACCATCTCCAAAAGGGCCCAGCTTCTGAGGTCCTCACCCTGGAGGGCCGAGGGAGGGACAGCAATAGCAGCTTGTGTTGGAAAAGACGGAAGTGACAAAACAGACAACAAAGATTCAGTTAATGGAAAAGGTCACCTCAGCCACTGTCCCCAGGAAAAGGCCAGTGCATTACAGGCCCATGAGTGGAGGAGAGGCAGGAGAGTCATCAACCCTAGAATAAGCCGTGTGCTTCGCAGATGAGGGCAGAGGGAGCAGTAGAGAAAAGAGTGATTTCACCCATTGGTAGAATGTTTGATATTTCTAACTTTCATCATAGTGCTCCTCCTGTGGCATCACCTGAGTTATCTGAACACATACTCATGCACATACATACACATGCTTACAGATATGTATATGCACACCACCCCCACCCACCACACCAATGAGAGATTAAGAAACAAGAATCCAGAGATGGCATGCCCTGCCCAAGCTCATCAGTTGCAATGTGTTGCAAACCCAGCTCTGAAGTTCGTTCTTCTTTTTACACCAGTATCCTGGGCACAGAGACACCTGGCAGCTTCATTTCATCTGGAAAGTCCAGGGCTAAGTGCTTCCATCCAAATGGATTATAACTGTCTGGGAGCTGAATCCAGGGTGAGCTTCATTCTTAGCTAAAAGTGGAAGTGTTTCCCCAGTGTATCATCTGAAAGACTGAAGGGGCTGCCTAATTTCTGGCAATAACTCGGGAGAATGCCAGAACTGTCAACACACTTTCAGGGCTTGATCTGAAGCCAGCCAGCCCAAGGTGGGAAGCCCAAGGACAGAGCTTTCTTTTTGGTGGAAAGAAAGTATTGAAGGCAGAGGGGCAGGCAGGTCTCAGCTCTTTATGATTGAGCTGTACCGTATTGGCTGATTGCTTTGCTGGAGGACAGGATGCTTATCTTACAGAGAGTGAAGTGGACCAAGAAGTGCTGGAAAAAAATAGGTTCTGTGCTGTGGTGAGCTTGGTGAGAGTCCCTGCCAGGTATTGGTGCTTCTTTCTGCAGCCTCAGACAGGCAGGCTCAGGAAGCAGTTAAGTCCATGGGAGGGAGAGACGAGGGAAGGTAGAGACACAATGAGTCAAGTCCAAAGAAGAGGCAATACAATAACATGGGACCTGAAGGCCTGAACTACACTGACTTGTAAGACCATCACCAGTTCTAACACCCCAGGAGCCAGGTGACCATGTTGTGTTCCTGTCTCAGTCCTGCCTTTGACCAGCTATGTGACCTTGATGACATTGCTTCATCTCATTTTGGGGGAGTTTCACTGTCCTCATCTGTAAATTGAGGTGTGCTGGAGTGTGTGGAGGGATAAGTTGGTGCTCAGGATCTGTTCAGCTGTAGAATTCAATGAACACATGGAGGTGACCTCCAACTTGCAACCTGACTAGTTCCTGAATGACGGAGCCTCTGTGACCGTGAAGTGTGTTGTGTTGTGGGGTGGTAATGAGTTAGAGCTGGTTGATGGTCTCCAGAAAGGGTGACAAGACAGGACGAAGCTGTCATTTCTAGTAAGATAGATGTGGGAGTGGGGGTGTCTTCAAGTTGTCATGGAGACAACTAGGGATTTCTCTGTAGAGATGAAGGGTGAGATAGAAACCCAACTGGTGGCTAAGAAAGAGCAGAGTGCATTCTGTTAGGAAAAGCAGGGGCAGTGACTCAATGTGGGACAGTGGAAAAACACTGGACTCAGAGTCCTAGGTTCTAGGGAGCTTTTGCCTTTAATAATCAGTCTTCTCATTTACAAAATGAGCTCTGATGTTCCAAAAGACCATCTTTTGACACACACAAGGCCCAAACACCTGCTTGTGAAGGAATCATGTGGTGCTAAGGTGGTGCAGGCAGGTGCTCAAGTCACACTGTTGCACTGTAGAACTTGCATTATGCACAAGCCAGGAGTCGAGTACCAGTCATGGTCCCTTGAGGCAGTGGGAAGCCAGTAAGTCCCCTTTGATGATGGAGGTGAGCTTTAAGGGGCTGCTGAGTCCCTGTTTGTACTGTGTTCATGGTTCAGGGGCTGCTGCCCTGGACAGGTGGTTGCAAGAGCTCAGATTGGAACACTTTGGCTCTCCAGGGCCAGGACTCTGTGGCTCTTCTGTCGTTTTGCAGGAGCATATGTCAGGTGGCTTCTATGACTGCACCTACTGACAGGTGCACCAGAGCAAGGCCTGCTGTGTAGCTGGGACACTAATTTGACCCACAGTTCCTGCACCTAACTTGTAGGTGTTTCCATAATTGGCCTCCTGGGAAGTGCAAATTAGTCTGGTTTTCTCTTTTTAGAGACTTCGATCTTAGGGACACAAGTTGAAAATGTAAATGGACGCTGATTCCCTGATTTCAACAGGAAAGGCACCTAAATGCTTGGAATCTGTCCTCCTGTCTCTCATGGTCTGTGCTTGAGCCATGGCTTGTGGGGGCCCACCCCACTGAATGATCTCCCAGGATTTCCAGTCCACCTCCCCAGCCATTGCTTCCTGTGTCAGCATGCTCAGTGCACCTGGCTCACTCCCAGCCACTTTTCTCCAGAGCAGACAAAAGACAGCACTTTTCTCCAGACTCTCCTGGGATGGGTTTACGGGCTCTGCTCTTCTTCCCTTCAGGGTCCCAATTCTTCATCTTGAGGTGCTCTCAGTTTTTGGGTGAAATGGAGCACAAGAGAGGGACAGGAGGATATTCCAGATGTGAGAACACCATAGGAACAGGCCCAGCAATAAGAATGGCGCCCTGAAGCATGTGGGAGGAGACCCATCTGTAGAGAAAAGTTGGAAGAGGGGCCAGTTCAGGATGAGAGAAAGAACATGGAGTCTCCCCAGTCAGGACTCTGGGGCAGGAAAAGCTGTCAGGCACCCAAAGGTAAAAGATGGCCTGGACAGAGACTCAGGCCTGGAAGCAGCGTTGTGTGACCCAGTTCATTTCCCTAATTTTTCAGATGAGAAAAACTGAAGCCCAAAGAGGGAACGTGTCCCCCTGAAGTCACATAACTGGTTAGTAGCAGAGCAAAGAGCCAGGACTTCTAATGTCCCACTGAACCTCAGCAGCCTCCCCTGCCTGCACCATCCTGTCCGCTTCCCGTGGCAGGGAAGTGTCCTCGAAACCCATGGGGTGCTGAACACACACAGCTCAAAGTTACTAGGGACACTGTGGAATGGAACAGAAGGGGTATGGGCAGGGGGAGGCCGGTATCTGCACCAACCGGCTGATCGGAATGTGGACAAGCCTCTTCACCACTCTGCGCCTCAGTTTCCTGATCTGTCCAGTGGGCTGATAACAACACTTGCCTCCCAGGGTTGTACAAAGGTAAAGTGAAATGACGACTATAAAAGCCCATGGTAAATATTTATATATATTCATATTATTTTTAAATATAGTTACCTTATCAGTGTGGTTAAATAGTATACAGCAGGCACTCAGTGTACTTATTTTTTTGTTTGGGTAACTCAACTTGGTAAGAGCTAAAAAGGTCAAGATGCCTGTGGTCTCACCACATATTCCAATGCAATGACCAACTTTTGAGGAAGGGAGAAAGTCCTCCATCTAAATAAAATATTACACAGTAGTGGGAGCACATTAAGCCATGATCATCCACTAATAGCTGCGCCTAATGGGCTTCTCCAGTGAACTCCAGCTGCCACCCAGCAGGCCCAGGAGGCAGGATGGGTAATGTCTCATCATCTGGGTAAAGGAGCCATCTAGCCATTTAGAGCTCTTCCCTCCATCCCTCTTGTTCTCTCTCTCTCTCTCTCTCTCTCTCTCTCTCTCTCTCTCTGAGAGGAGCAGGGCATGGAAGCAGCTGGTTCATGGTGGGGGGTATGGGTTGTGGTAACATGGGTTGGGGAAGGGGGGAAGGGAGTAAGCTCCAGCAGGAACATGAAGATTCAGGGCCCTGCTGAAAGTGGGAAGAAACAATAAGAGAGAGACAGGCTCAGAGGGGGTAAAAGGGCCGAAGTCCATCTTTGGCAACTTCAACTCAGGCTGGACATGGGAAGGTTTCGGTGGTTTTGTCCTACTGGGTGTGAGCTTAGCAGCTAGCCCTCTGAAGGAATGGACTGCACCTGTGCCTCAGCCTCACTGTGGAGCAAGCAGACCTGGTCTCCCCTCCCTGAGGGCCCACAGCCACTCCCACTGAGCTTCAAGTCTCTCCCCCAGCCCCCTTCTCTCAACCTCCCCTTCCCAGAGGTGGTGAGACCCAGTTTAGGGGCGAGAACTTACCCACAGTGGCTGTCATGCCTGGGGAGAACCGGTCATCACAGAATCTCCTCAGGAAGGATGTCTTCCCTACGGCGGAGTTGCCCACAAACACAATCTTGAAGAGCCGGTCTGGGATGGAGAGAGAGCCTTCCTCCTGTGGATGGTGGACAGTCTGGCCGCTAGCCCTGCTCCTGCCATCACCTGCCCTTCTCCCATCCCTATGGTGTGCAGGAGACAGTGGGGACCTGGCCTCCACACTGGCACCAGGAGACTGCCCAGCCATAGATGCAGGTATCAGGGCATCAGCAAGGAGAAGAGGGACATTCATTCAACCAGCACCTGTTGTCTGCCTACTATGATGCAGGGATGAGGAGGAGGCCTGGCTTGTGGTTGAAAGAAGGGGACAGGTGTGTAAACAGACTATCTCACACAATGTGCCAAGTGCTCAAGCAGCAGGGAGGAGAGCCAGGATCCACCCGCAGATGCCTTGAGCTGGGCTTAAAGCAGAGGCAGGGGTGGTGAAAAGGAGGATAGGAGATATGTTTGCAGGGAGGAGGGGAGATAGAAAAAAGACATCTTTGTCAACGGAGCAGAGACAGCCCAGGCTGGGGTAGGGCTCTTATTTCTGCCCTTTCATTGAAAGCCTGGACTGACAGGAATAGCCTTGCCTCCCTTCCCTTTGCTCTTCTGTCCCATCTCATCAGCTTCCATCCAGGATCCCCATTTGCCCTGGGAACAAAGGCAAGACAGTCTCCACCTCATAGACTGGGAAATCCTAACACCAGGGCACTAGCAGAGCATTCAAATCCCCCAGCACTGCTGCTCCTCCTGCCCTGCCCAGCAGCAGGAGGCTGGGGCTGAGTCCGCGACCCATTCCCCTGGGAAGCTGAAGCCCCGTGGGGAATGGACTTGTTTAGACACTGAGGGAATGAGAGGCAGAGCAAGGACCTGCCACCAGCATGGGGTCATCGCTCTCCACTGAGCCCTCACTCCTTTGGGAGAGCTGTTTGCTCACTCCTCCCAATCCTGCCTTCCAACCCAGCCCAGCACTGCTGGCCCAAGTGAGGAAACTCTTTGGAATCTATTCAGAAATGGATTTGGGGGAATTAGCTCCTCTCATCGAGCAAATACTATAATGGAGTGGCAGCAGATCTTAGCAGTACTTGAGTATCAGAGAAAAGCCACTAACAGCCTTTTGGGGAGAAATCAATTCCATGCGGCACTTAAGTAGGAATCCAAGGTCAATTTCAGGAATTTAAACTTAAAGAAAAAAATGCTCCACACTCAAAAACTGTGCCCCCTGCCCAGTTTCTTTACTCTTGCAAGGCCAAGGGGATGGGCTCTCTGCCAGTCTCTGCTCAACCTCTGTCTCCCTGTAATTTGTTGGAGATGAAAGCTCAGAGCAGGCATCTGTGTCCTCAGGCCCAAGTGTGGGGGACATATGAGAAGCCCAGGGCAGGAGGAGCAAGTCCTGGCTGCAGAGGCTGTGCCTGACATTCGCCCTGTGCCCACCCCCACCATGGGACAGAACACTATTTTTTTTTTCAGGCCAAAGAAGATAAACACATTTATTGATGGTTCAGCTGCAGCAGGACCATCCATGTGCAGTAAACTCCTACTCAGTGTTCCTGCACTTAACCCGTGTCCCTTCTGGGGCTAATCCACAGTGAGCCAACCGGACTGGGGCAAGAGAACTGGAGAAAGGTCTGCTAATCTCCTTCCCACCATTTTAAAAATAAAACTGATATGTGTTTTGTTTGTTTGTTTGTTTTTAGAATTAGGAAACAGAAAAGTAGGGAGGAAAATAATAATTATAATCTACCCTACTGCCCTGCAGTGGTCACCACTCATGTTCAAATGCATTTCTTCCAGGTTTTTTTTCTGTATAGATGAATGAACATATGTTTTACTGAGAATGACTTGAGATATTATAATTTTATTATTTTCATATATTATTAAATTATAAATATCTCTGGTTCACTATTTTTTAAATGTTATTTTTAACAGCAGTGTAATATTCTACTGAATTAATATGCTATCATTTATGCCCTATTAGATTTTAAATTGTTTGCTATTATCTATAATAATAAAAGCATAATATGCTAATTAGACCAGACATCCTTCCAGACGACCTTCTGGATAAAGCTGGGGTTTGAGGGAAGCCCAGGTCCCGGGTGCTGGAGGAAAGCCAGAGTCAGCAGCAGGGGAAGGAAGGCCAATGCTTGCACGAATTTCATGCATTGGGCCTCTAGTACACTTATATTCTTGCATTAAATGTTTGTCTGAGTTTTATTTCCTGAGAAAAGATTGCAAGAAGGAGAAGTGCTGGTTCAAAGGATGTGGTATTTGTAAGTTCAAGATTCTTGCTATCAATCTACTGTCCCGAAAGGTTGCACGGTTTCTGGCTCAGCAGCTTGGCTCAGAGGGCCTGCCTCATGCCACCTTCCCAGGAGCAGAGCCTCTGCTGAAGCTGCTGTGGCTGCTGGTGGATCATATTTCCTAGTTGCCGCAGTTTCTGTCCCCAGCTGGCAGGTAGCCCAACTTGGTGGAGACTCAATGTGTGAGAGCAGAGGGAGAAGGCTGGGCCAGGCTGCATCCCTTTGGACTTTACTTCCCAGTCTGCCAGAAGGAAGAACACATCTCTGATGCCTCATCATATGACCAAATGCCATAGTAGACACAAAGCTTAGCCTTTTCCTTCTACTGCTGGCCTCTCGACATTTCTTTCACATTTGGGGGGATAGCATGGGGTACTGAAAACCCCATCTGTGCCCAATGCCTGCATGTATAGCGCTGACCGAGTTGTGGAAGGACAGGTTGGTGAAGGAGCCACACCCACCAGTGGGTGCCACCAGTTTTCCACCCTCCCTGAGGCCTGGGCCTCCACCATTCCACCCTTCAGAGAAGTGACACATAGGCATGAATCTTAATCCAGACCCAAGGGTGATAACTGATACCACATGTCCCTGCACAGTGGCCAGAGAAGTCTTCCTGTCACACATGCTAATACAGCCATGGATATGCTCAAGGTGGTAAGGGTTCAACTCTAAAGGGATGGCCTAGTGTACAGGGAGGAGCCTCCTTCATACTGCTGGGGACATTTCTAAAGCTGCTTTGGAGGGTCAAGTGGAGGGGCCAGGGCTCAAGGAGCCCATTCTTAGCCTTTGGTTACAAACAAGATGTGGAACATCATCACTATGAGCCAGAGGAAGATAGTTCATATGGCCTCCTTCTCCCCACAGAGTTTAGAGGAAGACCTGGTGGGGAGTTCAGGTGGGACATGGGGTTGGTGCCTTATACTGAATCAGAAAAGAGCATAGGATAGGGAGTGGGGCAAACATAAGAGTTTATAAGGAGAATTTACCAGGACCCCTGAGTCTCCCCCAAGACACTCAGCTAAGCAGGGAAAGGTAGTATTTGAAGGACACAAATATGTTGAATTGTGAGACCAGTCACATCTGATTTCCTAAGCTTCCTTTGGGTCATGGCATAGGAATGACCTCTAAAATCAAGGTACGATGTGCCCTTACGTTAGACAGAGTTTCTTTCCCAACAGGCTGCCCTCGGGGAGATGTGGGCATGAGTTCCAGCTGAGAAGGTTGAGCCTGCTGGCTTTGTCCTTCCACCCCCTGGTTGGAGACTTCTTCCTCTTCTGGGCATTTGCTCAATGGCCACTCAAAGCTGCCATCCAGGAGCTGGGGCAGGGGGTCTTCTTCAATGGAGATGATTCTGCGGAGTGCCCGGGCGCGTGGAGCCTCAGCCCCTGGCTCTCTGGTTCCTGGCTCCTCTTCTGTAAGAGGATATCCACTCAGGCCCAGGGAGCTTCTCCTCCTCAGCATGCTAAACACATCTTCCTCCTCCTCTGACTGGCTGTTTTGGGGTGGAGAAGAAAGAAGAGGGGGAAGAAAATTGTACAAGGTATCAGCATGGAAACCATATAGCTTTTCTGACAGATGATAAAAGAGCACCACACCTTGGGGGCACAGAGCTCTGGGAATGGGCAAATCAGACCCAGCGTTGTTTAATTCATTCACTCAACATACTTATACAAGTGCCTGATAGTGAAGGTGATGAAGGTGATGAAGGTGATGGTGAAGGTGATGATGGTGATGACAGTGAAGGTAATAATGATGATCTACCAGATATTAAGCTAATGTCACAGTCATGAACAAATGGACACATCCCCTGTCCTTGAGGAACACTCAGCTTCGTGGAGGGGCTAAAGCAATAATGACACAACTAAACACATTTTTATAAGTTGTGAGAAATGCTATGATAGAGAAGGTGTGAAGAAAGGAGCATAAATAAAACATTCTGGGTCAACAATCAGACAGCCTCGACCCAAGGCCAGTGCTAATTAGCTGAATGTCCCCACTAGTCAGATATCTCCTGGCTCAGAGGCAGCTGCCCACTAGAGCATGGGCTTTGGGTTGAAGGAAGCTAGGGTATCTCGACCTGCCTCTCCTTCCTTTCCCTTTCTCTTTCAGTGACCCTGCAAGTCACTCAGGGGGAAGTGGCCTCAGAGCCTGTTTGCTCACCACTGCTTATACACCCAGGACATAGCACAGTATCTGCACATAGCAGGCACTCGATAACAGACATTAATGGCAGGACTCATGTCTAATTTTTCTTTGGAATCTTTACAGAACTCAAAAGACTATCTGCTATAGAGGAGGGAATTGGTAAATGCTTATTGACTGAATCAATCAATGAATAGCTTCCATTCTGAGGAACCAACTGGTCAACTATTATTGCACAAACTTAGCCCCAAAATTGTATCTCACTGTTCACATACTTAGAAATTCACAATGATCAGGTCCAGAGACTTAACTCATCAGCTAACTGACAGCCCAGAGCCACCTCCCTTTGCCCACCTGGTATTTCATGCTTGTTGTCCTCAGTATCTCTTACATGAGCAAGTTCGCACACTTTCTCTCCAGATCTAATGCTAAGGGACCCAGCTGCCTTTACCTCTCTCTGGCCATCAATGTGGATGGAGCACATGCCAACACGAAGAAGAAGAAGGGGATGCAATTATGTGTTATCCAACAGGAGCAAAATATGTCATCTTTCAGTTAATTAAATATGAATCATTGAAAGGAATCAGTCAAGCACAGGCCCTATTCTTGTCTGTGAAAGTTCAACTATTAAGAGATCCCATAGGACACTTTAATTGCCCTTCAAAGCCCAAATATCCGTGTGCCTGAAAAACCAAGTGTATCCATTCTGCTCAACTGACAACTGGGCATCGTCAGGCCACACCCTCCATCTCTGTCCCTGACCTCTCTTGTTCTCTCTCCTCTGCTGATCTATAGCACTGCTTCAGTCCCTCTCTGCAGGCACACACTGGACAGGACAGGAGGGACAGAAAATAGGGTCTGTCCTAGGGGCTCGCTCTGCACCGGACTCCTCCTTGGATGTTAGAACAGGAAGGGATATGTCCTCCAAGATTCAAGGGGAGTGAGCACAGCGGACCCTAGGCTTCCCCACCAGTGCCACTTCCCGAGGGCCAGTCTTCACTCAGCACAGCACAGGCTTGGGGATCAAGACCAGGAAACAGATAATGAGCAAACAAATAGAGGACAACTTACCTCCTAAGGATCCCTCTGCCATCCATGTATATGCCTATCACAGAGCCAGATCTCTGTTTCCAGCTTGCCTTCGCAGCAGCTGTGTTTGCTTTGGCTGCCTTGTCTTTCTGCAGAAACACAAAAGGCCCTCAGATCCATGCCTGCCAGTTTGTCCCAATGTTTGAGCAGAAAGGGCTCAACTTTCCCACCTCGTAAGTCAGGCTTTAGAAAAAACTCTGAATAAGCAAGTGATGTTCTGCTCTCCCTGCTAGCATTTCCACCAGCATTCCTCTACTTCCTGTCTAATAACTTAATCAAATGAGCCAACACACAGTTTAGAGCCTGGGGTCCATGATATTGTCTTTCACAGGACTATTGATAATTTGCAAGAAGCACATGTAAGAGGAGCTAGATGTGGAAAGCATAGGAAGAATGTTTATAGACAGAAAAGACTCTGCCTCTTAAATCACACTCTCTGTGTGGCTCTAGTTCCAGGTATTCCCAAAGCCTCAGACATGGGAAAGAGAGCAGCCCAGAGGATCAGTTCACCCAGGCCCCGTCCACAGCTACTAGCTAGCATAGGGTATTTCAAACCTTTTGTGGACGGGGACTGGGTGTGGATAAATGGCTCACACACTGTAAGGAAGAGCCTGGGTGGGGTGGGGGCTTGCACCCTCTTTGCCAATGCTCCCTGACAGTCTCTAAAGGAATCTCTCATTAACCAGCCATCCCCATGATACCTGATGATCTTTAAGTGGTGGTGGGGGTGGGGGGTGACAGGACTCCCGAGACCTCTGCAAGTATGACTATAATGATTCCAAATTAATCTTTAATTATTACCCAGAATGAATATGATTTTATCCCTCTTTCTTAATTCCCTTTTCAAAGCAAAATGCACTTGGCAGGTGAGGGAAAGCAAGGTCAAGGGATTAGGATGACATTTGGTTGGAAGTTTTAAAATAAATGCAGAGTTACTTCTAAAATAATAACCATTATTATCATCAAACATACATGCAGGCTGAAGCCTTGCTCTGGTAGTACTCAGGTGGCGCAGTCAGTGATAGAAAGGAAATGGTGGAACAAGGTCCCTCCAGGATTTGCAGTTATAAACCAGGCACACTTCATTCAGGGTAAACCAGCTGCCCTCTGCTGCTTGTATTTAGGCCACTGTTCAGTCAAAGGTCCAGTGTGAGACCTTCTCTTGCCAAAAGTTTTTCTACAAATCCCTACAATTTGGGGAAAAAATAAAGACTAGGGATTCCCTTTCCTGATGAGGTAGGCAGGGCCATGGACCAATGACTTGCCCACGGACACACATGAACTTCATGGTGTGATCATTCTAATAATTAAAAACTCACATCAATCAGTCCTGCCACCATTTTTCTTCCCTTGAGAGCATCCAGCAGCTGCTGTCTAAGAGGGAAGAAGGTAGGGGAATGTGGGATCCTAAGATTTTGTCTAATGCAGCCCAAAGGGAAGATCTTAATATAGAATTTCGTGTTATTTGGGGAAATATGTAAGTATTGTGCTCAGGTCTGGAGAAGCAGAGGCTCCCACAGGGTAAAAACATAGCTCATGAAATCTACTATGTAAATTATAAAGTATACATTTTGAATTAAAATGCAAATTTTCCATCAAGAGATACAAATTTTAATGAAGAAAAGTGCTGCGAGCATTATGGTGTAAAAGTGATCATGACATTTTAACGGCGTCATGTCAGGGACAGAACTACCATTTCTGCACACAAGAAATGCGTGAGCCTCCCAATTATCGGCCTTGTTATGCCAATAGGGAAGTGTGTGATTTCTTGGGAACTTAACACACTGTTTCCCAGGAGGTCCCCGGCATTGTTATTATTTTCTAAAAAGCATATGCCATGGTTCTGCCACACAGAAAGGAGCAAGCAGACCCCAAACCTCAGGACCTTGCCAGCCAGTCCCGGCGCAGGCGCTGGCTGCCACCGGACCACAGTCCTTGTCTTTCCCCAGAGAAGAGGACACCGGCACTTACCTGAAAACATATGTCCCTTTCATCCCGGAGATGCTTGTTCCTTTCCCTGTGATGGAAAAGGGGAATCTATTCAAACATGGAGCTTTTGGTCCACAGTCGCCAGCGGCTGGTACAGAGGAAGGCGGGTGCAACCTCTTTCCTTAGGGGTTGTGGTTAATGGCAGAGGGTAGTCTGTGTAAATCCGCTCAGAGGAAGGGGATAGACAGAATGGCCTCGTGTCACCCATGCCCTTCAGATCATGCACCGGTCTATGCCATCACCTGGGAGCCACTCCCAGAGGCCCAGGGCCTGTGAGTCGCTCTGGGGCCTCGTGCCCTCTGTGAATCATTCATTCCTGCCTACATCCTCCCAACAAGGGTCTCCTGGACACCCACTATGTGTCAGGCACTGTTCTGCCTGTGAAGGTTACACCAATAAACAAAACAAGAAGCTCCTGCTCTCAGAGAATGTGTATTAGTGCAGGCATAAATGCTGCTGAGAAAAGGCAGGAACGTGGAATAAAGTGTGCCAGGTCCTAGAGTGGTGTTTCAATAGGGTGGTGGGCGGGGCCTTTCTGAGAAGGCAGCATCTGAGCGGAGATTCAGAGGAGGGGAGAGGAGGGCTGTGGGTATTTGAGGCAAGAGCATGGCATGCAGAGGGGACTGCCGTGGCACAGCCTGGGCAGGGGGAGGCCTGCTGTGCATGAGGAACAGAATGAAGGGCAGCAGCATGCTCAGAGGAAGAGCGTTAAGAGACAAGATCAGAGAAAAGATAGAGGAGGAGGGCGACCTGCCGTTCATGACTTGTGGGCCGTTGTAAGAACTTTGATTTTTTCCTCCAACTGAGAGATGGAGCTTTCGGGGGGTGGGTGGGTGTGGAGAGGCAGAGGAGTGTCCTGATCTGACCCAGATTTTCAAAGAACAGACTGCTGGGGACAAGATTGGGCCCGAGAATCGGTCCATATTTTCATTAACATGTTGGTCATTGGTTCCACTTTCAGTGGAATAGGTAGAAAAAGCCTGACTGGAGGGTGAGAATGAGGAAAAGAAATGGAGACAGTGAATATAAGGGCAAACAATTCTTTTGAAAGTTTTGTTGAAAGTGATTAAAGAAATGGAAAGTAGCTGGATGGGGAGGGGAGGATGAGAAACTGTAGAAGAAATATTATGACACATTTAGATCTCTCCAAAGGGAGGGCACAGCCCTGGTCTGACTGTCATAAGTGTAACATGCCATTTACTGGGCACGGACCGTGGGCAGGCACTGCACTAAGCGAGCTGCACGCGGCAGGCGTAGGTCTGAGACAGGCTGGAGGACAAACCTCAGTTCCCGGGGTTGTTCTGCACCAGCTGCGCATCTGTGAGCAGGCAGGCACTCAGCCAGGGCCTGCAGAATTGAGCGGGAGGGATGAGGAAGGTTCTTATAAACCCTGGGGATGGCAAAGGGAGCTTCTCATGCCAGAATGGCCCTCCCTCTGTACAGGAGTGACGTTAGCGGCCCTGCGTCTGGGTGAGAACTTAGGGAGCCCTGGGAGCCACGTCTTTCTCGGGGCTTTGCTGCTGTTTCATGCTTTGTGCAGCCACCGCCATGCAAAGCTTCAGTACTTAAAGAAATGCTGACTCTTCACATGTATCCACTTTCATTCGCATCACTCCCTGTTGGGATCGCTACTCACATCTATCATCTGAGTCTCAAAGGAAGCCCGAGAGGTGAGCAGGAGATTGAGACTCCCACTGGTTAAGTCAATTGTCCAAGGGCACACACAGTAATGAGGGGCAGTGCTGGGACTGGAACCAGGGGCAGCTGCAAAGGGTGTGTTCCTGAAATTGCTTCCATTTGCTCCATTTCCCTTAGGAGAACAATCTCCTCCTCATCCGGTCACATCCTGGCCATTGTCCTGATTTCATCACCACCGCCCCTCCACATTCCCACTGTTCTCCCCACCCCACCCCTCTCCCAACTTTCTCTCCTCAACTTTTGTTTCCCCATTGCTCCGGGTCACTAGCTGGTGACTTCAGTGGAAGAGAAACCTGCGGGGGGCTTCCCCTCCACATCTGGGCTCTCACCAGCTGGCAGAGGCTGAGCTTGGTAACCATGCAGCAGCTCCAGCCACGTGATTCTGCACAAAGGCAGCTCTCCATTAAAAAGACCCATAAGCATTTGCAGACCGCCGCCTTGTCACTCCCCTTCGCTCATTCATGTTGAGTCTGCCCTTTTCTTTTTTCCAAGTATAAGAGAAAGAAGGGGGGAAAACACAAAAACGTGGCCTTGAACATCTTGTTCTCTTCCTCTCACTAACGCCTTCCTAGGAATCAACATCTTCCCTTACATGGATGAGAACGTGGCCTTCGGACCAGCTGGCACCAGCATTAAGTGCAGTCAATTGGAAGGGCACTCCATTTGAAGCACTTTTCAACCTGGCAGCATCGTGGCTGTAAGACACAGAGACTTTCCCTTGCTTTCAAACAAAAAAACAAAAAAACCTAAACAAAAGCTTCATTATTTACCTGATTTAAAAGCATTTGCCTTTTACAAATCAGAACCCGAAGTCCTTCTGCCGGGTCACCGTTCCCCAGGAGGTGTTCGCTAGGCAGCAGGCACTTAGAAACCTCAGAGGCGGAACTCAAAATGCCACCTTTCCCCACACAGGTTTGGTGGGGTTTGGTTTGGTTTGGGTTTTTGACGCATTCCAGAGCAATCAGCTTTGAAATTACAGTGAGTTTAGGGAAACGCCATTCTTGGTGCTTTTCGACTCCGTTTCAGGCAGACCCTGCAGATTGCTGACCATGGCAATAAAGCGAATGTCGTCATAAAGCAAGTCATGAATTTTACAGTTTCCTAGTACACATAAGTATAATTTTATTCTGTATTGTAGTCTATTAAGTGTGCAATAGCATGATGTCTAAAAGAAGTACTAACCTTAATTAAAAATACTTTATTGCTAAAAACTGCAACACATCATTTGAGCCTTGTGGAAATATGGCACCGATAGACTTGCCCAATGCACAATGACCCCAAACAGGCAATTTGTAAAAAACTGCAATATCTGCAAAGCACAACAACGCAAAGGACAATAAGATGAGGTGTGCCTGAACTCATTCAACAAACATGAACGGAACAAGGACCCAATGTGGATCTTAGTTCTGTCTCTACCAGTGAGTAGCTGTGTCACTTTTGGTAAATTATCTCATTTCTCTAATATCAACTTCCTTCTCAGTTAACCCCTGTATTAACAACTTCCCTACTTACTTTCCTAAGTTTTGTTGAAGATGAAACGGGTAGTATGGCTGGCACAGTGTAGATGCTCAATAAATTCAGGTCCCCTCCTACTTGACAAGGGCCGTGCAGAGTGTTGTGAGAGACACCGAGAAGGAACAAGGAAGAGCCTGCCCACAGGGGTATAAACTGGAAAGGGAAGTGGGCATGTGTAGATGGACCAAACATCATGGAGGGAGTGGTACTTGGTGTCTGAACAATACATCAAGGACAGGGAAGTGAGGGCGCTCTCTCAGAGGTTATGTTTTCCAGCATGTAGGCAGGGAGGACTCAGCCTGGCTCCCACCTGAGGCGGCTGGGATGCATTCTCAGAACACACACAGTGCTGACCCACCTCAGGAAATCCAGCTGTTTCAGGAGCCCCGACTTCTCCCGCTGCAGACTCTCCGTCACACGGTACACTTCCCTGAGGAGGAGGCAAACAGCAGTGATGAATGGTTGTTCGGGGATTGGAGAGCTATGAGGTATGAGGCACCCGGGAGCCCTCACACTGGAACCAGCAGGCAGTGCCCACACTGGGCACCGAGGGGTTTCAAGGAACATGACCTTCCTTGGAGAGAGTACCTGCCACGTGCAAGTACTCACAATCATGACCTCAGTTAGTCATCACAGACACCCCGTTTCACAGACACAGGCAGAGCTTCATTAACCCTCCCAGCTCACACAAATAATCCAGGGTCCTCATCAAGGCCTCCTGGCCCCAGACATGCTCATTCCGCAGATACTCACAGGCTACCTCTGAGCATGACTCTATGATAGAGAACCACTTTTTCCCAGGCTCCAAATGGTCCTACCCTCCAGAGTTCAGCAGAACTGTTATTCTTTTTCCCTTGGGTGCTGGTTAAGTTTGATTCCAGGAGCTCTCAAAGAATCATTTTCCTGCTTCACCTCCTCCCAAAGTCTCTAATCTGTTTTCAGATATCTAGGATTTCCACCATTGATCACTCATTTCTTTGACGTAGGATTTCTTATCTCTAGCTGTAAAGCAGAGACCTAACGCATCGGTTGTAATCAGTTGTTAAATCACAGTGTGAACATGGTGGTCATATAGGGAGTTGTGAGGAAGGGAAAGAAGTTGAAAGTTGCATGGGTGGCTGGAGGGCAAGGTAATGAGGCAGGATCCTATCCAGTTTGCTTACATCTGTATCCTCCCTCCAGGGCCCTGCACACAGGCAGAGTCAACAAGAAGCAGAAGGAAGGGAGAAAGGAGAGAGGGAAGGAAAGAGTGGGGAGAGAAAAAGGAAGGCAGGGCTAGAGGGAGGAAGAAAGGGAAGGGAGGGAGGGAGGGAGGGAGGGAGGGAGGAAGGAAGAAAGGATGGGTAGGGGGTAAGTTGGGGAGGTACTCAACAACACTTAGGGAAGAAAGGAAAAAAGAGAACTGGAGACACTGGGAAATAACCTGTGGTTGACCTCACAACTTTGCCTCCATCCTTTCCTCTGTGCTCCGCACCATAGTTTATGCAAAGAACCCAAAGTTCCACCTCTCCAAACCATAACATGGCATTTAGTGAAGGGAGCATCTTACAGTCTGATAACGTTGTCAACTTGCATAAGCTGTCAGGGCATCTGGATTATGCACACCCTGGGCTGGGCAAAGACAGTCAAGCTCAGCCACCCATCCATGTCATCGAGCTGGAGAAAACAGAACCAGTTTGCTGGGTCCATAAGTCTTGACCAAGCTCACAATGACCTGGTTCCTGAAGAGGTATTTGTGGTGGCTTTCCCCCCTTTATAGAATAATTATAAAGTTAATTTACAACAATAACAGACTGAATTAAATTCTAAGTTCACCTCAGATAATCCTAATTAAGCAACAAAACTTCTCTGGCTCCTGCAGAACTGCAAATTCCTAACATTTTATTACCAATTATATTTAATTTCAACTAGGGGAAAAACAATGTATTTGCCATTACCCAAACCAGGTTCCCAAATCCCTGTCTAGGATTCTGCTTTGATGAGCAGTTAGAGCTGCCTCCTGGCTGCCTCTGTGCCCCAAGAGCCAAGTTTGCCTGGCTGCTTCGTGCAACCCCACCTGATCCTGCTTCTCTCTGGGGGCAGAGGGAGCAGACAGCTTACCCCTGTTATGAAAAACCACTCATTGCAGATCTCAGGTCTGGGTTCTTCCAGGGGGGTTGACTGAGGAGCCAATTCCTAAATAAGGTGTTGTAGGTCTTCTCTGGCCTTGTTCTTACAGAACTAGCTGACCAACTGGAGCTATACCAACATACATATACACACATATATTATATTACACTAGGGGCCCGGTGCACAAAAATTTGTGCACTCGGGGTGGAGGGAGTCCTTCAGCCCGGCCTGTGCCCTCTGAGAGTCTGGGACCCCTCAGTGGATGTCTTATGATGGCCCCAGTCTGCCAGGCACCTTTTGTGTGTGTGTGTGTGTGTGTGTGTGTGTGTGTGTGTGTGTG
>PVJC01013431.1:0-38012 GCA_004026665.1 Murina feae | reverse complement strand
CAGTGGCCTCTATTTTCAGTCATACATATTTCAACTTAAAAAAACACACTACTATTTTATTCAAATAAAAAAATGTAGATAAAACCTCAATCTTCATCATACCACAAGAATTATGTGATTAATTGTATGGAATGAAATGAGTCACAATCACAAATCAAAACAGTCAGGAATCGAATGTGAATTCATTTTTAGAACTTGAATGTGAAGAAATCCTGGGTGCTAAAAATTTTAGACTCTATGATATATTAAAAAATAAAATCATATTTATTGTGTAAATATGTTTTCAGCTAATTGGATATGTTTTGTTTATTTTTGAGTATCAATCGTTTTTCCTGGCAAAGCTGTTATCAAAATAATAGTTTTTTCTAATGTCATAGACATTTTAGAATCAAGAAAATATCATAAGATTTTTTTAAATAATTATCTCAAATTCCCCTTTTAGAACACGTCGGTTTGATCAAAAGGTTGTTGACAGGCAACTGTAAAAAAGAATGAAATCTTACTTTTCAAGACAGTATGTATGCACCTGGGAGATTATCATGCTAAGTGAACTAGTCAAAGATAAATACCATATGATCCCAGTGATATGTGGAATCAATGAACGAAATAAACTAAGGAACAAAATAAACTAAGAAACAGTGGCATGGATACGTGGAAGACCGACAGCTGTCAGAGGAAAGGGAGAAGAGGGGAAGTGGATGAAAGGTGAATGGATTAATCAAAGAACGTATAGGCATGACACACAGACACAGACAACAGTGTGGTGATGGCCAAAGGGAAGAGAAAGCGGGAACTGGGTGGAGGTGGGTAAAGGTGGGGGAGGGGAGAAGGGGACATCCGTAATAGTGTCACACACACAAAAAAATAAATTAACAAAAAGAAACCATAAAAAAAAAACAAAAAAATCATTGAAATGAAAACTTAACACAGGAACATTATATCAATACATTATCGTGTCTCAGAATATAAAATCTGTAATTAATCTTGAGTATCATATACAGCCCTACTTCACAGATAAACAAGCTAAGGGTGCCAAAATACCTTCCTAAATTTGAAGACATTGCCTTAGGTCTCAAGATTAGCATCACACATTACAGTAAGACACACATCAAAATTAACCCAACTCAGGCCTCAATCATTCAGGGAGACAATAACCAAGACAGACATGAACCTCACTCCTGAGCCAAAGTTCTCTCCCTTGTATATCCTAGGTCATTATTTCCTCCTCAAGCTGTCACTACAATAGGATGATGGTGTCAGCCAATCTGGGGCAGACCCTATCTTTGATAACATTTGAAAGTAGACGAACCTATTTAGTAAAGTGTAGCCAGTATCATTTTTCACTGTGATGTGTCCCATCTCAGGACCTTCCTGAAGCACCCTGTCACCTGGAGGGATTTTGGTACCAGGATCCTGTGCTAATCCCCACACAACTGCAGGACACCAAGGCTATCCAGCCTCACTCTTATGGGTCGTAATACAGCATATGTTCAATATATCCAAAGAGTTGCTCTAGGTTTAAACAAGGTTCAGGCCAGAAGGAGAAGGAAGAAAAGAGAAGAGAGAACTTTAAGATGTCTTTGGTTGCACAATCTGTTTACCTACTGTAAAAGAAATATTTTCAGGGTTCGTGTCCCTGATTTATAAATAACAAGTAATAAGTACCTTTTAAAAAGCTTTCAGGGCATTGATAATTTAAAAAAATTCCATCTACCTGAGGCTTTATTAGTCTCAAGGCAGATGCTGTGGGTTCTATAGGGAGTGGATGGGTGGGTGGGAAGAGATCAACCAAAAACTTTATGCATATATGCATAACACATGAACACAGACAATAGGATGGTGAAGGCCTGAGGTGGGAGTAAGAGGGTTAGAAAGGGTCAATGGGGGAAACGGCAACATATGTAATACTTCCAACAATAAAGATTTAAAAAAAAAAAAGATAGAAAGGATAAGACTAATGTGGAAATCAGAAGCCTTGGATCTTCCGATTCTGGGCTGAATGGCCTTCAATGATATCCTCGCCAGGTTCCAATATTGACATCCATAAAATTAGGCTTAAAAAAGAGCAAACTTCCTGGTTCCAAAAGTTGGCATGCAGGTAAACATTGACAAAAACACTAACAGTGATAACTCTGATAGCCCTCGCCAATCATTCCATCACAGAACTGTGTATCCCCATTCTACAAAGGAGACAACTAAGACTAAGTGAGCATCCCGTGAGGTCGAATTGTAGCCCATCTGTTCTGAATCCCTCATTCTTTCTCTTCTCTTCCTCTTCCTGTTCTCTCCCCCTGCCTCCTAATAGTATTGCAGATAAAAATACTTAGCCAGCTGCAAAGGTCTGTATTACCAGATGAAATGTTAGTTTCATAAACAACAGAAAAGGTCTAATTACTCCACTTGGGTATTTTCTCTATGTCGCTTGATAAAATCTTTGTTAGGAGAAACTAATCCCGAATTCCAAGTTATTAATCTGGTGTATGCTTCTGGGGTGGATTTTGCATCGCTGGGAAGGAAGGTGTGAAATGGACCAGTTGGAGGACCATGTGCCAGCTGTGGCAGTGCATCCCTGCCAGACCACTCTTCCCACCATGGCCCATCGTTTAGAACAGAGATCAAATCCACCTGACATGAAATTCACCATTGAAACCATTAAAAATTGTACAATTTAATGGCGTGTTGTGCATTCACAATGCTGTGCACTTATGACCACCCTCTAATTACAGAACATGTTCAAAAAGAAACCCTATAGTTTTTAATAACTAGTCAGCACCACCCCTCTCAGCCACTGGAAATCACTAATTTTCTGAATCTTATGGGTATGACTTTTTTAGACACTCCAGAGATATGTCATCATGATGACACCCCGAATGGCAAGCTGGAACTTTCATTGCAGGTTCTTGTCCTATGAAGTTTGAAGAATAAAAATTCAGGACTAAATGTTTTCTTAAGCAAAAGTGTGGGAATTTATTGCAAGCCTATAAATACTACCCCCTGGAGAGGAATCCCCAAAGAGGAACCCCTGGGAAGTGGTCCCCAAAATGGGAAAAAACCACTGTCTTCCAAAATGGGGAAAAAAAACAAAACAACAAAATCTTAGTCCCATGAGTCTTTTTGTCTACGGGTTTTTGTTTTATTTTATTTTGTAAATATTTTTATTGATTTCAGAGAGGAAGGGACAGGGAGAGATAGAAACATCAGTGATGAAAGAGAATCATTGATTGGCTGCTTCCTGCACCCCCTCTACTGGGGATCGAGCCCACAACCCAGGCAGATGCTTTCAACGGAATTGAACCCAGGACCCTTTAGTCCACAGGCAGATGCTCTATCCACCTAGCCAAACTAGCTAGGGCTCTATGGGTTTCAATGCTGGCAGGTTCTTTGACCATGCTACCTTCTAATTGGACCCTTCTCTGGTTGGTATCAGTTTCAACATTTCAAAGCTTACCTGGTGCCCCCTCTTCTTCTTCCCCTTATCCTGAAATACTCTTGCAAACCACCTGGTGGCATGGAGGTGCCTCCACCCATCACATATGCATTCTTCTCCATGGAACCCCCTTGTCCCTAACCATCTCTCCAGTCTCTAAAACCTTCTCAATAACAAGTGCACTTTTATGCCTGGTTTCTTCCTTTTAGCAAATGTCTTCAAAGTGAATATGTGTTATAGCATGTATCAGCTCTTCATCCCATTTTATGACTAAACTAGAGGCCCATTGCATGAAGAGATTTGTGCAATAGGCCTTCCCTTCCCCTGGCTGCCAGCCCTGGTTTCCTCTGGCACCTGGGACCCAGGCAGGACGGTCTTGGCCGCTCAGGCCCCAGAGCCTCCGGTCTTCGATGCTCCCGCTCCTCCGCTTTATACTTTGTTGGGTTAATTTCCATACGCTCCATCTTTGTTGGGTTGCATACTCTCCTGATTGGCTGGTGAGCATAGCAAAGGGATGGTCAATTTATATACTTGTCTATTATTAGGTAAGATAGTATTCCATTGTATGTGTACACACTTTGTTTACTTGCTCATAAGTTGACAAATTGTTTACATTCTTGAGATATCTATAATAATAAAACTGTAACATTTTGATTGCTTTTTAGAGAAAGAAAAGGAGAGGAATAGTGAGAAAGAAATATCCAAATGAAAGCTAAAACTTTCTATCAAGGCTTGACCTGGAATCCAACCAGAAACTTTTTGGTGTATCAGATGATGCCCAACCCACTGAGCCACACCAGCCAGGGCACACTTCTTCCCATGATTCCTTCTTTATTGCTTCCTTTCACTTTGGGTAGCTTCATATAGCCATTCTTTCATGGTAGACCTGCTAGCAACTAATTCCCTTAGGAAAACTCCATCTGAGACCATCTTGCTTCCCCCCTCTTCCTCAAAGGTACTTTTGCTGTATATAGGATTCTAGGTGAACACATAGTTTTTATTTAACACTTAAAAATATTTTTCAGCTTTCCTGTGGCCTTCATGGCTTCTAATTTGCATCCACTGTCATTGAAATTGCTTTTATCCTTTTACCATAAAAGGTAAAGCAATTTCTTTCACTGTATCAAGGTTGTTTTTCTTTGTTTTCAGCTTTTAGAGGTTTGACTGTAAGATGTCTTGGCATGAATTTCTATGGGTTTCTTTTGTTTGAGGTTCACTTAGCTTTTTGAATGTGTATATTTATGACTTGCGAAACTTTGGAAATTTTCAACCATTATTTCTTTGAGTATTTCCCCAACCTTTCCCTTTTCCTTCGCTTTTTTTTGTGGGGGGGGGGGGGGGGGGGGGACTTCAATGACACAAACACTAGTTCCTTTATTACAGTCCCACAGTTTTTTTTCTGACTGCTTTCCCCCCCCCCACTCTATTTTTACTCAGCTTTTCAAATTTAGGTGTGTGTTTTTTCTATTTTTCTATCTTTTAGTTCACTGATTTTTTTATGTGTTTCCTTCATTTTTCTGCTGAAATCATCCACGAGATTTCTATTTCAATATCCATATTAGAGTTTTGGAGCCTAGCCTCTCAGAGTAGAACTTCTAGTCCTAAAGATACACCTCTGAGCTTATTATGGGGACATTGCTTGTTGAATTCAGTTAGAAGATAAGCAAGTTACCTGCAGGACTGTCCAATGTCCACACAAAGCCTTTCCAAATCACATTCAAACTTCTCTCCCCCCTCTATTCCTTCCATTCAGAAAACATAACTGGCATCAGATTAGACCAATAAAAAATCCTTGTGTCAATACTTGAGTCCACTGGTCACTGCACCATTGAGAAAACAGCATCTCTGCATTGAATAGAAGGAAGATGAGAAATATCAGCAAGGATAGCCTTGTCTGTTCAGCAAGACGTGCTGACACTGTATCTTAGGAATGAGCCTTCCTAGCGCCGTGGGACTCCATTATCCAACCAAAAGGTTGGTCATCAGTGCATCCTTTGGATTGATTTATGACCAAAAAGGGCGGGGGGGTGTGGATGAGAAGGGCCACATGCTGACCTGACAAGCTCAGGGGAGGCCTGACTGGCAGTCTTGCAAACTCAGAGCCTAAAATAACCACAAAGATGGTCTGAAAATTAAATATTTAACTACAAACAGGTTATAGTGGGTAGTCATGTCCTAGGCCGATATTTTCCCCGACAAAGATCAACTTAGATCTTTACTGAGCCCATTTGCCTTTTTGCCTCTAAGATAACTTATCAGTGAGATGTCTGGGTAACTTGTAACTTCCTGCCCCCCCTCCCCCCCCCACCCCTCAGGGCACAAGTGGCACCAGGACATTTCCTCATTGTTGTTGTTTTCAAGTTAATTGTCAACTGTTATTATGTTAAACTCTCCTGCACCCACCTGTGTAAAAGAAGTACAAGTCCATCATTTCACTTTTTACCCAGTCCCAGAGGTTTCCCCTGACCTTTGCTTTATCCCACCTCCTTAATCTATCACCAATGAATTTCATGTAACCCACCCATGTCCCTTTCCTTTGATTGCAATGTATAAATACAGATGTAACTCTCCATTCTCCTGAGCATTATCTCAATTCCTTGAGGTTCTGCTTCCCAGCATATGTCGACAGTTTGGCTCAAATAAACTCACAAAAATTCTTTACAGGTTTCAATGGCTTTGTTTATTAACACTTCCATTCAGAAAACATGACTGGCACCAAATTAGACCAATAAATGACCCTTGAATCAACACTTGAGTCCGCTGGTCACTGCACCATTGAAAAAACAGCATCTCTGCATTGAATAGAAGAAAGATGAGAGATAATCAGCAAGGGTAGCCTCAAACTAGCAAGCCATTTTATGCAGGGTGTCAGAGACAAGTCAGGAATGGTTTACTGTTACTGATTAATAGTAAGTATTTGATCCTGACTTGACAGAGAAATTGGCATTTCAGGAAGATATAACCTTCTATTCCTGATGTGCCTAATTACACCTGGGGAGAAGCATAGGGCCAAGAGTGATACAAGCTCAGAATTAATTTACACTAGAACTGCATCTTTCTTCTGAGATGATCCCCAGATATTTTACAAACCTGAAATTTCCCAGTGGGCCATAATTCTTCCAAAATCCTTTCTGCACAGGTCACCAGCAAGAATTATAGAACCAAAAATAATCTTCTCCTTCTAATCAGATGATCTATATTTCCTTGTTTATATTGATGTATATTGATATATATTTTATATAGCTATAGAAATAAAAACAATAAATTTAATGTGCTTCTACTTGCTGAGCTATGGCATGTGTGTATAGTCACCTACTCAATAGATAATGTGTTTAACATCTTCCAGACACTATCATTCTTCAGCTGTCTTGTCTCACACTTTCTATAGTTTGATTTGCATCTGCTTTAGACTCTAACTGAACCAGTTGACATTGTTCTGTTATTCTGATTCATTTATTTGCAAAACAATCCTTCTTCATAGATTAATCCTTAGTTGCCTGAGACCATTGATCTCTCCACAGCTTAGAGTTTTCAGTGCTATGGTAAGACCTTTTCCTCATTGCTACTGGTGTCTCCATCACAGATATTTGATTTCCCTTTTAGATTCAAACCTTTGAAACAGGAATTTTTGGGGGTGTAAAAAAACAGGTTTAGGAAATTTTAGAAATTAAGGGGACCATGGAAGAAACACAGGGCTCCAGATCAGCAGAAGGAATATTTCCACAGAATAGGGAAGTGAAAAGCTGCAACAGGTATATTTCCGTAGAATGAGGGAGCTGGGAACAGCAAAAGGTCTATATTCACAAAATAAAGGGAGGGAAACCCTTCATCCAGGAGAAAAAAAGCCCAAAGGGAATAGGAAAACAATAAGGAAAGGGGTGGTGGGGGAGAACGTCACATGTCCCATGTGAGTTTTCACTTTTGAGCTCAGGAGTTACTATAGTAACCAGTCTAAGGGAATAGTGACCAACTAGAGGGGATATCAAGGCACCAGGATCTGCAGCCTTTATAGGTCACAGGGAAAGGAGCTCAGTGGGACCCTTTCCCCTCCCCACGTGGGAGTCTGTACTTGTTCTTCAATAAATGTCCACCTTTGCTATACCACCTTCTGTCCACGGATTCATTCTTTGATTCCCATGGACAAAGAGCCCGGGAACCAGTCTGCCCAAGGGAATACCATGTGTTCCAGTCCAAAAATTCCACTTCACCTTCACAAAATTTGGTATATGCTATTTTCTCCTTTCTTCGCATTCAGATACAACAATTCTCTCTCCAAGTATTGTCTTCCTTCTTTAGGACCTACATAAAAACAATAGGTCTCAAAATTTACACTAATATTAAATGAAAAGAATAGGTGAATTCATATTTTATTTTTAAAATAGGTTAGGATTTTTTTTAGAAATATATGTGGATTTAAAGAGGGAACATGGAGAAAAGTGGTAAGGAAGATGGTGCTTATACTTTCAGGGTTCACAATGGACCATCCCTCTGTTAGCCATGTTATTTACATTATTTTACATAATCTTAACAGAATGTTAGGTTAAAATTATGATAATGAGGCTCAAAGTCCACATGTCACCTTCCAATTAATATTGTTAGTAAAACTAGTATCAGGGTGACTAAAAATGCATAATGTTGGCTAAAACATTATTTCACTTCTTCGGGCTTAATTTTTCTCAGCTATAACTTCAGAATTGAATAATAACGTTATTTCCTTCTCAGCAGGGCTCTAAGTATAATTGAATGCTTACACTTTATCTTTGTGTTGGCAAATTTCCCAAAAGGATGAGCATAAACTAATGTAGCAAATATTCTCATAATAGGAGGTTAATATACTATGCAGGATAACCAAAAGCTGTTTGTTTGTTTGTTTGTTTGTTTGTTTGTTTGTGTGTTTTGATAACCCTTATATCTATACTCATCTTATAGTTCTAGAATTGTTGAAATTAATGTAACGTGGAGCATGAATTTCTTTAGAAAAATTGGCAGTACTTGGCATAATATGCCCTCCTACATGGAATGGGAATGGGTGCTCCCTTCTAGAATCAAAGTCAAGGTGTAAAACTTCAATTGGACCATAGTAGATTTTGAGATCCCATGACTGAAGAAGGCTAAATATAAAAGACTATTGCTGGTTACCTGCTCTAGTGGCAGAATAAGAGAAGGCTGCAGCCAAATGTCCCATAGGTTCTCCTGAAGCTAACCTAGGTATGTTGCCCAAAAGAGTGCCTGAATATACCAAATAGAGACTGAGAAATAACATTCTGTTTAAAACCTATATTTGATTTTTCAGGCCCAATCATAGGCAACAAAGGCTTTACTGTAAAGCCTCACAGAGGAAAGCTGGTCTCCCCACACCAGATCTGGTGCACAGCTGGTGAATTACAGTCTCTAAAGCAGTGGTTCTCAACTTGTGGGTTGCAACCCCTTTGGCGGTCAAATGACCATTTCACATGAGTCACCTAAGACCATCCTGCATATCAGATATTTACATTACAATTCATAACCATAGCAAAATTAGTTATGAAGTAGCAACGAAAGTAATTTTATAGTTGGGGGTCACAACATGAGGAACTGTTTTTGAGAAGGCTAAAAAGGGCTAATTCAAAGGTAGCCTTGATGTTTTGGGGGAAAGGGGGTAGGAATTCATGTTAGTAGGCTCAGTGTGCATTTTTAATGACCTTCAGTTGAGACATTGCCTCCTTCACCGAAACTGAATTTACAAAACAAGCCATGAGGGAAGGGTGGATTGTTAGCTGGTGCCGAATCCTTGGAACACCTGGGGGAAGGGAAGGTGGGAATTGCACTTCCTCCAGGGCCTCGAGGGAGGGAACATATTTGCAATACAATGAACTCGAAAGGCAGTTATAAGGCAAAGTTCCCACATGTTATTTCACTCTGAGTCCACGACCGTTATTAAAACTGTGATTTCTCCACTTCTTCAAAGTGTTGCTTAGTTTTTTTGGTCTTTCTGCAACATTTTAAAGGGCCAGAAGTTTGAGAACCTCTGCTCTAAAGGGAGCTGCAACCAAGGACTCAGACTTTCCTAATTCTCCATGGTTTACACATATTTGCATTCCTAGCCCAGGTTTCTAGGTTCAAAGCCTCTTTATCTGGGATATTCCCACTGATGAGGTCTTCTTAATGAGGATGGAGGGTGTGTAGAGAAAATTTGAAGATTCTTTTCCCCACACTGACACTATATTCACTACTTTTCTACTTTTATATGCCTAATTCTCACTCTTCCCTTCCCCCCAGCCTTAGGGGTTTAGATGGAAGTGAGATAGGATACTCTAGCTAATTAACACTTTGTAATCGGGCATTTTCCTGCCAAATCGCGTTGTAACGAGAAGAAAGAAATCCAATAATGGTCTGACTTTGCAAAGTCTATCTGAGTTGTCTTGCATATTTTCATTGTTGTTGAAATGCCAGGCCCTCCATATTTGACGGAGTCTGTCTCTACTCATCGTTTTTGGAAAAAACTCGTCTCCCGCGGTTTGGTATAAAAAGCGATATGACGAGTTTACTCGTTTCCTGCAAAAAAAAAAAAAATGTGTTTAAAGAGTAATTGAAGATAAGCTAAACCAAAATAAGCTTGATAAAGGCACTTCAAATGCAAAAGTGAAGTTATCTGCCCTTGTAATTGTATGTTATAGTGGAGATTACTGTACTTGAACCCTTACATATTTATAGCAGGAGCTCAGTAAATGGTGGCTAGTCTTTAAAACTAAAGCAGCAATATATGAATAATAACATTCAGTTTAAATATGAAGTAGTCTTATTTTTGTTGTTTTTAAGTAAAAATTATCAAAAATCATCAATTTTATATGGTTCAACCTACACAAGTCCTTAATGATCAGTGACAAGATAAATACATTGTGCCATAGGAAAACTGCAAAGGAGCAGCCAACCAGTGTTTTAGTGGAAGAGAATGAGCAAAGTTGCAGATGGGGAAACAGCATATGCAAATCTTCAACTATTAAAGCCCTAAGGGTGAGTTCATGATTATAACTGAGTGGCTAAAGTCACATTTGAAGACAGGGGTTAGAAAGAGAATGGGCACAAGGTCAGCTTGTGCTAAGAGCTCTATCCTGAAACTCACTGATCAAGGAAGAAACCAAGCAAGAAATTCATTTCAAAAAATAAAGTTCTGAAAAACAAAGAAAAGAGCCTAGACAGGGATGAAATAGGAGACTGGGAGAGCATAGGAAATATCTACAATTATTTTTCTGTATGTAAAGGGTGCCCTTTCTTCTCCATTCTGTGTCTACAGCAACATCCACACACATCCACACACACATATTCACACACACACATGTGAAACGCAAAAATTAAACTGAAAGGTGTTGTTTTCATCTGGCAGGATGCAATGGTTATTTCCGGGTCCTTGTCCAGGTGGATTCAAAGAATGAAGCCATGGACAAAAGGTGCTATAGGAAAAAGTGGAAATTTATTGAGGAAAAAAGCACAAACTCCCAAGTGGGGAAGGGGAGAGAGACCCACTAAGTCTCTCTTTCCTAAGGTTTACAAAGGCTGCAGTTCTTCGTATCCTGATATCCCTTCTGATTGGTCCTCACTTGGGGTCCCCTTCCTTTTCTCCCCTTTTGTTTTTCTACTCCCTGTGGCTTTCCCCTTTATTCTGTAAATGAGTGTCTTCCTCTCCCTTTATTCTGTAAATGAGTTACTTCCTCTCCCTTTATTCTGTGAATGTATGCCTTTTGGCAGGTCCCACCCCTTCTATTTACAGCTCTACAGTTCTGTCCCATGGACCTGCTTTATTTCTAGAACTCCTTAAACCTACCTATTTCCCCCCCTAAAAACTCTTTTCACATGCATATACAGTTCTATTATAAGATATTTGATGTTAAGGGTTGATCCATTTTTTTACTTGGAAAAAAATTAACATTAGGTTTTACACATATTAAGTGTTCTGCAATTGTAGACTGATGCTTGTGAGGAAGAAGAGAAAGCTAAAAATGGAAAAGTAAAGAAAGAATAAAAACTAACAAAGCCAAAGATCTTACTTGAATCTAAAGGTCGTCATTTCCATTCCAGGTCTTTCCTTGTGTTGAGTGAAGCTGAGGTCCATGACACACAATCCCTGTCATAATCTGAAATTCATGTTATCTGGAAAACCTACAATAGAGCTTTTTCACATTTACCTCAGTAGGGTAGCCACTCACGGAAATATATACCCATACAAAGGTGGGATTTGCTTTTGGAATTGAAACAGGAATTTTAGGGGAATATAGGCAGGTTTGGAGAATTTTTAGAATTGGGGTCCATGGGAAAAAAACACACAGGGATACAGACTGGGAGAGGGTACATTTCCATAACCCAAGGGAGCCAAGTGCAGTTACATTTCCATAAGACAAGGGAGCTGGAAGTAGCCAAAAAAGATCTATATTTACAAAACAAGGAAAAGGAAGAAAGCCCAGAAGGAATAGGAGGACAATGAGGGAGGAGGGTCTCAGGAGTTACTATAGTAACCGATTTGAAAGGGAATATTGACCAATCAGAGGGGATATCAGGACACAGGGACACCAGCCTTTATAAACCATGGAAACAGGAAGTCAGTGGACTCTTTCCCCCTCCCCACGTGGAAGTCTGTACTTGTTCTTTCATAAATTTCCACCTTTGCTATGCTACACTCTGTCCTGGATTAATTCTTCAACTCTGGCGGACAAAGAATCCAGGTTCCAGCAGGTGGTATTGAGACAGAACCACCTGGAAGATGTTCAAGTATTATGGCCTATTTCCCCACTTTCATCAACATTAAGCAAATAAAGCTTCAAAAACATTACCTATCCTGGAAAAGAGACTCTGTGAGAGAGAGAGAGAGAGAGAGCATGCATGCATGCACTTTATTAATTTATCCACTTTATGTGTGCCAAGCCCTAGGAGACATAGGAGTAAGAGAAAATTTCAAACCTAAAAAAAAAAAAAAAAAAAGATTGGGATTTTGTGAGGGAAGCAGACACATACACAAACAATGTATTATTGGTTACAGATAAGCCTGAGCTCCTTCCAAATTAAGATCTGGCTATGTCTGCAGATCTACAGGGGTAGGCTGTCAGTGTCTTGTTTTCAGAAAAGCTCATGTTGAAATTTGACACAGAAACAATGGGTCAAATTCTGGAGAAAGTGCTGTTTTAAATACAGGTTTGTGTCTAGCAGAGTGTAACAAATCCCCTAGTTTTATGCCAAAGTCCTACTGCAAGATGATATAATTCAAAAACTAACAGAACATGTATTGTTCATTTACCATAGGGCCAGGCTCTTGGAGAAACACTGATTTTGTCCTAAAGAGAGACAGGAAACAATACTAAGTATCAAATATGTCAGGTGATTAATCCCCCCAAAAAGGCAATATAGCATCACGAAAACACTCAAGTCTAGAATTAGAGCTACAAAACCCAAATCCTGGCTTCATATAGAGAGTAATTAGAGCAGAGTCTAAGTGATTTCCAACCAGTACCAGAAGCTACCCAAGTGCACTGTGCTCATCAAGATGCAAAAATAGTAAATGCTTTCTGGTCTTCATCACAGCCCATCACTTGTCATTATGTAAATGTAATCCTACCCAGCAATCTGTGCCCCAAACCTATAATTCTGTGTGATTCAGGTGCTCCGGCTAAATCCATCCCCCGTTTTCAATCTGTATGTTTCATTCACCAGAAAGCAGCATGATTGGATTTTCAATTCTGTACTACCACGGGTGTTACTTTTAGCAAGACAAATCCATTTCGTCCCTCTGCCCTCAGTGGTTTCCTTCCAAAATACAGACCACATAGTTCAGTCAGATGGTAATTGATAGATCATACCTTGGCCCTTTCATTAAACTGCAATTAGTACCTGACTTTTCATGTCATTATTAAAGTGCAGCATAACAGCTGAAAAATTGCTCAGGAAAGCTGGGTGATGAATGGGTTATTTCTGGAGAGCTTCTTGCCCACATCACTGGTGACCTCACCTTGCAGGACATCAATCAGCCACTTGGCCAGTTTGGACCTGTGTCTAAAATGACCACTATAACAAGAAAGTACTTAATAGATTGTTCATTTCAATGACAATATCAGCTGAGCCTATAGCTGTCACAAAAGTTGTCTGGCTTACTGATGCCAAAGCATAAATAAACTGGAGGCAAGGAGGCACTGACTTGCAGACAGGTAGCCTGGTCCTGCCATTAACTACGGTGAAAACCTCAGTAATTAGCTCAGCCTCTTGAGGTTTCTCCTATTACATAGAATTGTTAGATTAGATGAAGTTCTTCAAGGGGAACAACCCCTGCCTGTTTCTACAAGTCAGCAAGTACTGAGAAAGCAAATGATCTACTACTATAGTGTTCCTCCCACTCTGATGTCTTAGGAGGATGAACATAAATCAGTCCAGCCATGTCAATCCAAGGTGTTGTAGTTTAGGACTAAATAGTCTAAAATGTAAAGACTCACATACTAATTTTACCTAACAGCTATTCCATTTTATTTTTGAGAACATACTGCATAGATTTCTGACCTATAGATTACTATTATTAGGGCCAATACAAATGTAAGCTATGGAGCACAGTGATAGCCCAGTGTGTTTATCACTGAGATGGTTGCAGAAAGACCAAAAAACCAAGCGACTCTTTGAAGAAGTGGAGAAATCACTCGCGGACTCTGGGGTTGTCCTAAATCCCAAATCCAGAGTGGAGGTAGCACGAAAGAACCTTGCTTTATAACTGCCACTGGAGTTCATTGATTTGCAAATATGCTCCCTCCCCCCAAGGCCCTGAAGGGAGTATTCTGTTCATCTACCCTTTCCCCAGGTGTTCTTGGTTTGGGGCTCAGAACAAAGCCCCCTGCCCTCCCACAGGACAGAGCTTTGTTCGGTTTTACGGCCTAACATTCTTTGCAAAACCAGCTTCCTCCTCAAGATGAGCAGAAATGCAGGAGTGACCTCAAATATAGGAAAATGCAACGGCAAATATTTTCTGTCTGTAGCAAATATACTAGTATATATTGGTCTGACTAGATCCATAGGATGTGAAAATATGCAGACTCCTCTATGAAGATGCCTCTCACATACTTCAGGTGATAAACGTGGATCCCTGATACCAATATGGTTGTTCCTTAACCATCCCACCTCATCTCCCTGTAATGCACCAAGTCTGCAACTGCTCTCTTTTTCAAAGCCAATACGTGAGCATTTCTTAGATGTGTAGGAGATGTGAATGTGTTTTCTAAAGGCTGGAAAACATCAGTATCATCGTGAGATTAAACAAGATGTTGGAAGCAGGATATCTTTGACAAAGAAATGGTAATACCATGAGATGATAAAGATGCTAAGAACTGTGGAGCTCCTCTTATTTGCTCTCACAGGTAAGAAATATCTACCTTTAACTGATATTGGTAACACAGAAATGAACATGCTACTATATGTAGATTAAGCTCTAACCAGTTTGGCTCAGTGGATAGAGCATTGGCCTGTGGACTGAAAGGTCTCAGGTTCGATTCGGTCAAGGGCATGTACCTTGATTGCGGGCACATCCCCAGTAGGAGGTGTGCAAGAGGCAGCTGATTGATGTTTCTCTCTTACAGATGTTTCTAACTCTATCCTTCTCCCTTCCTCTGTGTAAAAAATCAATAAAATATATGCCCAGACTGGTTTGGCTCAGTGGCTAGAGCATCGGCCTACGGACTGAAAGGTCCCAGGTTCTATTCCAGTCAAGGGCATGTACCTTGGTTGTGGGCTAATCCCCAGTGGGAGGTGTGCAGGAGGCAGCTGATTGATGTTTCTCTCTCATTGATGATTCTAACTCTCTCTCCCTTCCTCTCTGTAAAAAAAAAAAAAAAAAAAAAAAATCAATAAAATATATTTAAAAAATAAAAAGGTTAGAGACAACTTGAATGTCATCAATTGGGAAACAGCTAGAACAACAATAGCTGCCCTAAGGTTAAACAGAGGCAGATCAAACTTCCAAAAGGAGTCTTTTCTCTCCCCATCACTGTCATGATATTTTCACAGTTCAGTTCCTACTCTTAGCCATAGAGCAGAAGTAAATGAAATAGCTCAGTAATACCAGACTCCCCAAAGGTTAGAGTCCGTGGAGCAGAACTAGGCAATTCATAGCTGAAGTAAGCACATGGCTAGTATCCAGAAGCAGATTCCATGCAGTGCTTGTCTCCTAGGCCGAAGATTCTGGAAGGAAATATGGTTAAGATACTTTTAAACCATCCAATTACATTGTCATTGGAAGCCTGATGCCCTGGGCACTCCCAGAACATATGGCAGAAAAATATCTTGTTGGGAATTTCACTGCCAGCATCAATCCACAGCCCTGGGAGTCGCATCTGTCATGCTGGATGGTGGCCAAGGATGTCTCAGGACCGCCAGTTTATGTACGAGATCGATGGAGAGGTTGGGGGTTATTCCCATTATTTTCTTTTCATCTCGCTGCTGAAAGCATGGATCACAAGCCACAGCCTGGAGCCCCATTCCCCCAGACCTTCTGTTCCATCTTCCTAGTAGAAATGACAGAGAGATGCTGTGACCCAGGGCCAAGCATCCATAAGGCATGTAGCTTGCCCAGAAAAGTCAAGTTCTTTTTTTTATTTTTTATTCTGGTCTCATTTATAATGAAGCAGTTAAAAGTATCCAGGTAACAAATGGGTTGAGTGTGGGTTTTTTTTTTATTATTTTCTTCAACAACAGTAGAATGTAAAGCTCTTTTCTAGACAGTTATTGAAAGAATCGAACTTTTGGAGTGAAACTTATAGTCTTAGCAAGAAAATGAATCAACGGTTACCAGAATCATGTAAACATGCCTGGCACTGAAAACCGCCCCTTCTGATAAATATTCCACATTTGACTCCAAGGGTTGCCCAAAATTGCAGCCATTAGATTCATCATTGGTTTGATATTAACAAATTAGCCTTTCTGAAGATGAAAATGTTGTTTTTGTCAGGGATGTTCTTTTATGACTTATTGGTCTTTGTTTTGCTTTATTATCGCTTATCTGTATTCTCCCAGGGAGAGGTTTTACTGACCTTGCCCACATTGACTATAGACTCCTATGCACTGACCACAAGACACAGAGCATTAGCCACACGATGTCGACCAGCTTGGGTACTTAGGTTAGTCAGCTTAGTGTAGCACTAAAATAACACTGACAGAGTGACGTATGCATGTCTACATTTCACCAGGGGAGTCAGAATGGAAAAGGCAAATGGGAGAGGTCAAAGGCCCAAAACCCCAGCCTGGGCTGCACAGAGACGGGAATGGAGTCATGAACAGGCCAGCAATACCATGGAAACACAGAAGGCGGTCCACATGTCTTCCTCCTCCTTTCCATATAGTATGTGTGCAGGAAGGTTATATTTTACATTCAAAAGCTGATTGTTGCCTTCCAAATAAGGTCAGCCTATATATACAGCACTATTAATAGCTAACATTAAACCTCCCAGCTATTTTAAAAATTCAACTTTCCCTCGGCATTTGCTTGCATTATATGACTTTCTGAAATATATTTTACCACTTTGGCTTTTTCATAGGTTTGAATTTGTGACAATTAAGAAACAATATGTTTATTACTTGCTTATCCTCCCTTCAGGGACTTACATTTCTATCAAAGAAGAATTATAACTCGCTGAGGATAAGGCTGAGAATTCTTATATTAATATCATAAGACATTTCATAACAACAGGTAGAATCTTTCTGCATTAGTTCTTTGTGTGTTGAGTTTAGCTAATATATTCTTTTATTCTCCTGTTTTACTATTACAAAACACATAAGCAGAAATTTAAGTGCAATGAATGTGTGATTGATAAGGTGAGTGAATAATTTGAAGTATTTAAAATTGGCTGAGCAAAAACTAGTAATTAGAAAAAACTCACCTATACTAATGCATACTATGGTTAAGAAATGAGGGAGCAATGTCCTTTAAATGAAAAGCAATTAATCTTTGTGACAAATTCTCTATGGCATTTATTCTACTTATAATTTGAAAAAGACATTGGATGCAAATATATATGAAAAATTAATAATATTTATGTATTTTAGTTTGAAAAATATATGAAAAGAATTCGAAAGGATCATGTAGACAAAGAAAACTTTAGTATACTCACCAAAGTGTAATTTTTTCCTTTGATTTTGTCTAAGTGTTTTATTTGTGAAGTTACCCAGTGTTATTCAATACATATACTAGAGGCCCAGTGCACAAAAATTTGTGCACTCGGGCGGGTCCCTCAACCCAGTCTGTGCCCTCTCACAGTCTGGGAACCCTCAGGAGATGTCCACTTGCTGGCTTAGGCCCACTCCCCGGGGGATCGGGCCTAATCTGACAGTCAGACATCCCTCTGGCAGCTCGGGAGCCCTCAGGGAGCAGGCCTAAGCTGCAGTCAGACATCCTTAGTGCTTCTGAGGAGGCAGGAAAGGCTCCCACCACCGCCGCTGTACTGGCAGCCATTAGCCTGGCTTGTGGCTGAGCAGAGCTCCCCCTGTGGGAGTGCACTGACCACCAGGGGCAGCTCCTGCATTGAGCATCTGCCCCCTGGTGGTCAGGGTGTGTCATAATGACCAGTCATTCCCAGTGGTTCTGCTGTTAGGGTCAATTTGCATATTACCCTTTTATTATATAGGATAGAGGCTTGGTGCATGGGTGGAGGCCGGCTGGTTTACCCTGAAGGGTGTCCTGGATCAATGTGTGGGTCCCACTGGGGTTCCTGGCCAGCCTGGGTGAGGGGCTGAGGGCTGTCTTCAGATTGGCCATATCCCTTCAGGGTAGGGGTCCCTGTTAGAGTGCCTGGCCAGCCTGGGTGAGTGGCTGATGGCTGATGGCTGTTGGCCACAGCCCCTTCAGAGTGGGGGTTCCTTCTGGGATGCCTGGCCAGCCTGGGTGAGGGGTTGAGGGCTGTTTGCAGGCTGGCCACAGCCCCTTCAGAGTGGGGGTTCCTGCTGGGATGCCTGGCCAGCCTGGGTGAGGGGTTGAGGGCTGTTTGCAGGCTGGCCACAGGTTCTTCAGGGTGGGGGGTCCCTGCTGGGGTGCCTGGCCAGCCTGGATGAGGGGCTTACAGCCATTTTCAGGATGGCCAAGCCCCCCCCCCCTCCGCCCCAGCAGAGATCCTCACACCTGAGGGTGGAACCATCCTAGGTGAGGGGCTGATGGCTGTTTTCAGGCTGGCCACAGCCCCCAGCCACCCAAGCTTCCAGCAAGGCTTTCTGGAAGTAGGTATCTGGGGTTTATTTATCTTCTATAATTGAAACTTTGTTGCCTTGAGTGGAGGCTACAGCCAGCCTAGGCAGGCAGCTTCCTCCATCGCCGGGGCAATGAAGCCTCCTGTTTGTTCTAGCTTTGTGGCTGCCGGGCACTATCTTGGTTGGGTTAATTTGCATATAGTCACTCTGATTGGCTGGTGGGCATTGCTTGGGATGTAGGGGAGTGATGCAATTAGTATATTACTCTTTTATTAGATTAGATATGCAAATTGCACCATCAGGAATTCAGGAGACTGGGAGTTTGCTCACTTGCTATGACATTTGCTGACCACCAGGGTGTGGCACAGAATGAAGGTAGGCCTCAGCCTGCAGCCAACAGCTGGTGAAGGGAGGCCCCAGCTGGCAGCTGGAAGAAAGGCCCCAGTCAACAGCTGAAAGGCCCTGATCAGCCCTGATTGCCAGTCAGGCCTAGGAACCCTACCTGTGCATGAATTTTATGCACCAGGCCTCTGGTAAATTAATAATAAGATAGTAATCAAGTGCAATATTTTGTATCTACAGCAGGATAGAGAAGCAACCTGCTTTACAAAGATTCATCCTTCCCTCCATTGTTTGTTTGGTTTTCTCCCTCTTTATTTAATGAGAAGAAATAATACAGGACCTTTTAGGACATATGCAAATAAGACAGTTAGTCTTTTGGTTACCTGTTTTCTGAAGCAAAACTTTCAGGAGTCATTCAGGTTGGCTCAAAAAATCTCACCAAGGACTACATGAGGAAAAGAGAGCTCTGGGTAAGGATGATCAGAGTGAGGATGGCAAGTGTGCTGGTGCTGGGTTTAGCACAGTGCCTGACATGTACTAGGAGTGCAACCAATTTGAACTGAACATGTGAATAGATAAATAGAGTATGCACAAACATGAGTGAAAGATTTAATTATGGAAAGTCACATATGAGTTGACTTCCAAATGTTCAGTGTTTTTGAATGTTTGCATCTGACTCATTCTGAACAGTGAGTCAGTCAGTGCTTTTGACCTTTGCATAGTACAGCTATTTTTAAAAACTATAAAATATGGCATTTATATAAACCTGCTCGAGAAAAGCCAAAATTAAGATGTGATTTGTTTTAAAATTGAGTTTTTTAATTAGTGCCAATCACCATGTCACAGGTTTTGTTTTCTGATTTATGAAAGGAAGATTTACAACCCAAGCCATCAGTTACCATACATCACATTAGCCAAAGATTACCTGTCTATTATATTTTTTTCTTGAGACAAATGGATTTTTTTTTCTTCCTTAAATTTGTAGCTTCATGTATGATGCCCAGTCAAAGACAGATTGTAACTGTGGAAAGCATTTTGTAGGATTTTAGTCTTAAACTATCTTAAAATAATAAAAATTCAGTTAAAAAAAATCTTCAAACTAAACTTCAAAATAAATTTACTCATGAAATCAAAATCATCAATCAAAGGTGAATTTTCTAAAGCTTACTTTGTGATAGTTGCTTGTCCCTCTTTATTGTCACTGGCTATTTATGGTAATTTAAAATGTTTCGAAGAAAGAATCTCTAACTTGTCTCTGCCTATATTTTTAGTAAAATCATATCCTCAAGGCTACTTTTGAGAGTTTAGATGATTCATTTCACATGAGACAGAATTTTAGATTGCCTGGTACTGCTGTGGGCTACCAATTTAACTTTCATTTCTCCATTCTGTCCAGTTAAAATATCACTTCTTTATTTTTATTTTATTGATTTAATGTTCCCTATGAGGCCCCTTCTGTTTATTGAGAAGGGGCAGGAGAAAATACAGATTCCATTCCTTTAAAACACAGGTGCATGTTTGAAGTGAAATAATTCCTCCCTTGAACTAGACACAGGAATGTCTCTCCCACCTTTTTCAAATGTTAAAGGTTTTAAGGCAGTTTAGAAAAGCATCTACTCTAATAAAAGAGTAATATGGAAATTAACCATCTCGCCAAGACACCCAAGCCACGCCCATCAGCCAAACCACGCCCACCAGCCAATGAGAGCGACTGTATGCAAATTAACCCAGCCAAGATGGAGGCTGGCAGCCACAGAGTGAGCAGTGGTTGGTGTGGTACAGCGGCGGTTGGGTGGTGGCAGGGGCGAGGTGTGTGGCAGCTGGTGGCAGGGCAGGGGACGAGGTGAGTGTGGCCTTGCTCCTGCCCCACTGCTATCACTTTGACTCGGGCAGGGACAGGCAGCAGGGCCTTTCTCCCACCCCTGCTATGATCAGGTTTGATGCGGGCAGGGACAATCAGCAGGGCCTTGCTCAGCCCCCATGATGGTGTTTGAGCAGGCACACATGGGCAGGGACAGGCAGCAGGGCCTTGCTCCCGCCCCAGCCACCATCGGGTTTGAGGAGGCACACATGGGCAGGGACAGGCTGCAGGGCCTTGCTCCGCATCCTTCCCATCAGTGTTGCGAGCAGGCAGGCGGGGGCAGGGCCAGGCAGTAGGGCCAAGTAGCAGGGCCTTGTTCTGTGATCGAATTGTGAGCAGGCATGCACAGACCTCTGGCAACAAGCAACAGGGCCTGCTCCTTGGTCACCACAGTGATCTGGTGATCCAGGAGCAGGCAAGCATGGCCAGCAGGTAGCACCCAGCCCTGGTCATAGCTCAAGGGAGAGAACAACACACAGGAGAGGCAAGAAGCCTGAGAGATCAACACAGAGGGGTGCCTGCTCCAAGCCTCCACAGTGTGGCTGGTGGCATGCCCCAGTAGACAGACACACACACAAACACACACACACCTGGGGTGCCTGCTTTGAACCTCCTGTGCAGCTGGTGGCAGGCCCCAGGCTGGGACACACATACACACACACACAGTGCCTGCTCTGAGCCTCTGCAATACAGCTGGGGACACACACATACACAATAGACGGACACACACATACACACACAAACACGGCACCTGCTCTGAGTCTCTGCTGCCAGACTATAGCCATCAGTAGGACATCCACTGAGGGGTCCACTGAGGACATCCACTGAGGGGTCCACTGAGGGGTGGCAAAACTGGGCTGAGGAACCCTCCCCCGTACCCCCACACACCCCGTGCATGAATTTCGTGCACTGGGCCTCTAGTCTATATATATAAAAGGCTAAAATTCTAAGTGTCTGACTAGTCACTATGATGTGCACTGACCATCAGGAGGCAGACACTAAACGCAGGAGCTGCTGTGACACACACTGGCCATTTACAGAGAAATGGCACCACAGACCTGGCACCCACAAAGCAGCACTCAGCTTCCCCTAAGTGGAACATAGGCCCTACCACCACCCCAGAGCAGCAGCCCATCAAATCGCAGTCAATGCTGTCAAGACCCCATGGTGCAAAATGTAGCCTACAGCCCAGTTCAGACTGGAAATGGTGGCTATGGGCCCAAGTAATGATGTCATGTAGCAATACCCAGCTTCTCTCCCTAGCGACAGACCATTTAACCATAGATGGCACCATGGACATGGTGCCCACAAAGCGATACTTAGCTTTTCCCAAGTGGAACATGGTCCCGCCACCAACTCAGAGCAGCAGCCCACCAAATTTCAGCTGACGCTGCCAAGAACCCATGGTGCAAAATGCAGCCCACAGCCCAGCCCAGCCCAGAAATAGTGGCTGTTGGTGCCGGGTAATGCCGTCACAGCAATACTCAGCTTCCTAGTGACAGCTAGCCTCCTTGCACTTTCTTCAGCTCAGGAACACAACTTGCTTTATAGACAGGTACAAATATTTTATACTTTAACCAAATGTCTGTAAAGCATTTTCCCATGCCTCATCTCATTTGATCCTCACAGAAGTCCTGGAGTAGGTAGATAGGAGACTTGGTGGAATCCTATTATCTTTTCATTAGCTGGAAAACAGAGATTTAGAAAGTTTAGAAACTTGACCCGACTGAAAAGAAATAAGAAATGGTAGGCCTTGAAAATGACTTCAGGTTTTCTCACTGTGCAGAATATAGTCACACAGCTGCTGCAGTTAAATATTTTACCCTTTGTTATCCCTGCATGATCTACAATAATTATCTGCTTCATGTTGATATTTACTGCTGTGTTGCTGACAATTACATAAAAGAGAAGTTGGGGTGTTTCACTGGGCTAGAAAAAGTTTAGCTAATTCAGAAAGCAGGTCTAATTAAGCAAGTTTGTTCCACTTAACCTAATAAAAGAGTAATATTGAAATTGACTGTTTCTCCAAGATACCTAAGCCATGCCCACCAGCCAATCAGAGTGGCTGTATGCAAATTAACCCAGCCAAGATGGAGGCCAGCAGTCACGGAGCTAGAGTAAACAGGAGGCCTCTGTTGCACCAAGAATAAACTGTCTGCCTAGGCCAGCTGGGCCTCTCTCTGCTCACAGCAACATAGTTTCAATTATAGAAGCCACAGAGCTGAAACAAACAGGAGGCTTCCGTTGGACCAGCAATGGAGGAAACTGCCAGCCTAGGCTGGCTGGACCTCTACTAAGGCAACATTCTTTCAATTATAGAAGCCATGGAGCTGAAGCCAACAGGAGACTTCGTTACCTGCTTAGGCCTGGGCTTAAAGCAAAAGTGTATCTATTATAGAAGATAAATAAACCCCCAAAACCTGCTTCCAGCCAGTCTTGCTGGGACAGTGGGTCAATAGGAGCTGTGGGCAGCCTGAAAGCCTGATAATGGCCATCAACCCCACACCCAGACTGCCCAGGCACCCCAGTAGGGAGTCGAACCCTGAAGGGACTGTGGGCAGTCTGAAAATGGCCCTCAACCCCTCACCCAGGCTGCCCAGGTACCCCAGTAGGAACTCAAACCCTGAAGTGACTGTGGGCAGCCTGAAAACAGCCCTTGTTCCCTCATCCAGGCTGGCCATACCCCAATGGGGTGAGGGTCCACACTGGGGGGCTTGGCCAGCCTGCAAACAGCCATCAGCCCCTCATCCAGGCTGGCCAGGCATGCCAGCAGGTAGACATCCCCCAAGGGGTCCCAGACTGCAAGAGGGCACAGACCAGGCTGAGAGACCTCCCGAGTGCACAAATTTTTGTGCACCAGGTCCCTAGTGTATATATATAAAAGGTTAAGTTGACTCGCACATGTACAACACATATGATGCTCTCGCTGGTGCCAATTGCATGCATGTATTTTGATCTGTCATTGTAGATCATGAATTTGATTGACACTTGCATTATAGAGAAAGGGCAAATGGCGATATTAAAATATTTCTTGTAATTAATTTCCTTTCAATGTGCATGAATTTGTGCATCAGGCCACTAGTATAAAATATAAGAGAATGGAAAAAATATTAAGCCTGAATTCACAGCCTTGTTCTGTAAAATAAGTTGCAGTAACAAAATAAATATGAGAGCCTCTTCCAGGATGATGGCTACAAGCATTTGGAATGGTCCAGCATTGAACATGCCATTGGAGGAAACTGTCTTACAATAGTCTCTATAAAACCAGGCTGTCCCGAAGCCCTGGTAATAGAACTGTATTTACAATTGAATTGGTATACTTTAATAGAATACCAAGAAGGCTGGGAAAGCACCAGAGTCTGCATGCAGCCTGCGCCCAGACTGAATTTGTGGAGTTCATGCTGTGAGACCTAAAGTTACATTGAGGTTGTCTAAAGTGAAAAACATGTCAGCAGGGCCTGGGGTGGATCCATGTGAGCTAAATGTGTCCAGGACAGGATCAAGCAAGCATTCCTTACTGAGGAGCAGAAAACCATTATGAAAGTGTTGAAGGCACAAACACAGAGTCAGAAAGCTAAGAAAATATGAAGTTTTTTCAGTAATAAAATCAATTAAAAGGCTATAAGTTAATTAATTAATTAATGTGATAAAAACTGGCTGCAACAATAGTTAAATTATTTGTTATACAAGAACACTCTGGATAATACTAATGTAACTTGTGACTTTCAAAGAAGGGTATTTAGTATTCAGCCTTTAGTTACCAAGCTAAAATTCCAAGAACTGAGTTTCAAGTAATATTCATTTTATGATATGCTGTTATAGGAAAGCTGGTGAACAGAAAACTAGACATAGAAATGCATACTATATGATTATTTGTAGTTTTTACAAGTGAATAGAAACTTGGTTCTGTACTCTCTAACACCTGCTGAAAAAGATTTTAACTCAAACCTTTGTTGAAAATAAAATAATATTTAGGAGAGACACCCTTTCTTTATACCAGAACTAGTTAGAAGTACTATTAAAGAGAACACTAGGAGATTGTATTGGTTAAATGTTCAACAAATCTGGATCAATATGACAACATACCCTCTCTGTTGTTGATGGATGAACTCAAGGAAATATCATAGTGATGCAAATTCTCACCGTTTTAATTCATGATCTCCAGCAATACCTGATAGTAAGCATACTGTATCCCATTGTGCATCATCATCATTCCTCAGACCCATGGAGATCCTTCCCTCTTCTCAGCATTTGACTTTCACCCAGAGCAAAATGAAGCTCTCAGTTGTGACCTCTCAATTCTCCATCCCTGTTTTTAAGCATTTTCTGTAGAGGCAACCCCCTCACCTTCTAACGCCAGTTTCAAAAAAAGAAAGGAAATATGCTATTCTGACTCAGATTAAATCTTTTCCCTATGCTTTTTTATTTGGTTCTTTTTTATGAGTTATCTTTAATGATATTATTTGGTAATACACCCTGGGTTCTCATAGCTAAATTCGTTGTTCCTGGCTTCCTTAGGCTTTTGGAAAATATTTAAAACAATCAATTTAAAATCTCTGTTTAGTAAGTCCAATGCCTACTCTTCTTTGGGGAGTGTTCCTATAACCATACAGACACTTCATTTCTTTAATATGACCTTTTCTCTTTTCTTCCCTTTTGATTCAAACTGGCCTCATCCAACACCCGGACTCACCTGCCTCCTTCTCCCTTGTGTCTAGTCTCTTAATTATGAAGCCCTCAGAATAATGAGGCCTTGGTCTATATCACATAATCTTAGGAACAAAGACTCATTGACCACAGCGACAGAGTTTCAATCAAACTAAGGATAATATCTAGGCTTTACGTGTGTTTCAGCTCCAGACCCAGAAAATAGGCAAAAACAGATGAAGAGACAACCATGGCTGACATGAGGACCAGATGTATTAATCAACTATCCCCTACCCTAGTGCCAGCCAATCAGTAGAGACCACAACCATAACTCTTTTAGTCACCATGATTAATGATTTCCCCCCCTATACCTCCCATCCTCGAGAAGCCAAAGGGTAGCCAGGTCTATGAGCATTACCGCACCTATGACTCTGGGACACTTCTCAAGTTATAAAACCTCACTTTCTTTGATGCAAGGTCTTGTCTCATTGGGCTTTGATGTGTGCAGGCAAAGGAACCCCTTCTATTAATTTCTCTTTTGTTCCTCTTAGTGAACTAGAATTTCTTTTTTTATTTATATGGGTCATAATTTTTTGTTGTTGTTGGAAAAAGGGCATTTTTAAATATTATAATGTGACAACCTAAAAATCAGATTCTTCCTCACCCCAGGATTTGTTGCTGCTGCTTGTTGTGGGTCATTACTGTTCAATTGGTTTATTGACTTTATCAAACTACTCTGTGTCTTTATTCTCTGTTGTGTGTGATCACTGAGATCTCTGTTCATTAGCATAGTAGTCAACAAATGTTTTGACAATGATTTTCTTAAACTCCTGCCTCCCTTCCCCCGACCCCCCCCCCCAAAAAAAAAACACCCTCTTCTAATCTTTGCAGATTGGTTCTGTATGAGGGCATTCCTTCAACATTTACCCAAGCTATTTACAATTCTACTTTACCTTAACTTTTTGCTTGTGTGGAGCTTGAAGGTCAGCCAGAGATGAAAGCTTAGAGTCTTACCATGTGTTATCTGAGCATGCATCCAGCTCTACACATGGAGACCAATCGAGCTCAGAGATAAATGAAGATCTCATTTCCAAAATTCTATGCCATTTAATGAGAAATGCTTTTCACCTGGGAAATTTTCAAAACAGGCATCACCAGTCACCTGTAAAACAATAAAAAATAATAATCTAAATAAACATCTTGGGAGGCAGAATGCAAAGTAATCAAGAGCATAAGCACAGGAGTCATTTGCTTTATCAAGTACATAAATGTCTAATTACCTGGAACAAATGTCCAATTTTATGTATCCAAGTCTTCCTATTCTGGAAATAATTATAACATTTATCTAGCTCTTTGAGTTAGGCACTAATTTAAGTATTTTATGTATATTAAATTATTTAATCCTCACATCAATCCTATGAGCTAAATGCAGTTTTACAAATGAGGAAACTGAAACATCAGTGCCTCGAGCATGATGGCTACAAAGGTGATGGTAAACTCGGGATTCAACCCAGGTGGTAGGACTTCAATGAGTTTGCTATGACTCATCACCTTCTCTGTCTTTAAGCAGTAGTAATCACATAAAACTCAATTTTTAGGGACTTTGAAGATTAAATAAAATGATTTGCACATAATAAGTACCCACGTCTCAGAAATGAAAAGCTCTCATAGTTATGGAACTGTAAGAAAGGTAACTTTTCAAGGAACTTCCCAAGCTATATTGATTTCAAACTATAGGGACCACTAACTAAATGATTTTATTTATCTTTCAGTCCAGCAATAAAATCATGTGTTTATGGTCACCTGATATTTCTTACAATGACGCCAAAGTCACTCAGTAGAAAAAGAATAGTCTTTTCAAAAAATGGTGCTGGGACAACTGGACAGCCATATAGGAAATGACGACATTAGACCTATAACTCACATCATATGCAACAATTAACTCAGAACGAATCAAAGACAAAAATATATACATTGTAATTTATCAAAATTAAAAACTCTGTTTCAGAGTGTTTCTGGAGAAAAGGATTTCTCCATTACTAGTTGGATTGGGGTTCTTACAATGTCTTCAGAAAATGAGTAGTCTAAGACTGGCATGGGAGAGTGAATTGTTTTTATCCCCATGAAATTATATCCCTCGGGTTGCAAAGTCCCATGTCCCTTAATTCAGTCCTGAGAAAGGTGCAGCTGGGGCTCCAGCAGAGCTAAAAGCAAAGCCAGTGTCCAGAGCTTCCCTTCCATGGTGGAGTTGAGTCTGGCAGAGCCATGTGGGCGAATGTAGAGGAATGCACCCTCTGCAATAGGAGTCCCAAGAGAGTAAGAAAGCCAAGAGCGGGGAGGGGGGGGGCGGGCAGGGGTGGTGGTGGTAGTGGTGAGGGAGGGGCTCCTTTGTTCAGAAGTTAAGTCTCTCAGATTTTGAACCCTTGCAGCGGCCACACCTATTCTGGTCACTGATTGCTTCCAGGTGTGACTGATAAATGTGACCTTATCACATCACCCAGACTTTCTGGCCAGGTGTCTAAACCACCTTTGTCCAGTCCTTTCCCCCATCCATTTGCAGGGAGTAGACTTGAAGAGAGATGAACTTTAGCTTTTGAGCAAAGCTGTATAAATGGCATGCCTATCTTGCTTAGTTTTCCCTTTACTTCTTTTCTGTTAATAATAACCAGGTTATTAATAGTATCAAGAGTATACTATCAGTGTTTTTATGTTTTTTGTTTTTGTTTTGTGTTTTTTTTTTTGTCGGGGGGGGGGGAGGGTAGCTTCCTATTCAAGCCACTGGATCATTTATTTCTCACTATTTTAAATATTTTGGTATTTTAATAAATCTTTAAACTTCATTATGTGGATACCTCACCCTCTTAAAATACTTAGCATTTTGATAAATACAAAAGGCTTTTTCATGGAACTTGAAAAGGTGATTCTAAATTTTCTTGGGAAAGCAGATGTTGAAGACTATCTAAGACAATGTGGAGGAACATAAAGGGGTGGTGTTTTCCTACCAGTTATGCAGATTTATTTCTTGGGATTTTGATGCCATTTCTACAAAATTGTTGCAAAATATAAACACTAAGACTTACCCTTATGTTTTCTTTAGTTCTAAGAGTTTTATAGTTTTTTTTTTTACATTTAGGTTTTTAATACATATTGAGGATTCTTCAGGCTAAAACTCCAGATGGCAATTCTAACACACACACATGCACACACACACACTTATTTTAAAAAGCTATTTTAAACAAGACACTGTGAGAGAAACATAGATGCCAAGAGAATGTAATTGAAAGTCCAGAAGTTAACCCATACATCTATATATGTATGTGTAGTGTGTATATTATCTAATCTAATAAAAGACTAATATGCAAATTAGCCATCACTCTGCTACACCGAAGCCATGCCCACCAGCCAATCAGAGAAACTATATGCAAATTAGCCCAGCCAAGATGGTGGCCAGCAGCCATGGAGCTAGAACAAACAAGAGGCTTGCTTGCCCCACTATGGAGGAAGCTAAACTTCCTGCCTGCCTAGGCCGACTATGGCCTCCACTCAAGGCAACAAAGTTTCAATTATAGAAGATAAATAAATCCCAGATACTGGCTTCCAGCCATCTCTCTGAGGGCTGTGCCCAGCCTGCAAATAGCCATCAGCCTCCACCCAGGATGGCCCCACCCTCATGGGGTGAGGGTCCTGCTGGGGGATTTGGCCAACCTGAAAACAGCCATCAGCCCCTTATCCAGACTGGCAAGGCACCCCAACAGGACCTCCCACCCTGAAGGGGCTATGGCCAGCTTAAAAACAGCCATTAGCCCCTCACCCAGGCTGGCCAGGCACCCCAGTGGGACCCCCACCCTGATCCAGGACACCCTTCAAGGCAAACCTGCTGTCCCTGGTTTTATTATATAGGCCTTTATCCTATATAATAAAAGGGTAATCTGCAAATTGACCCTAACAGCAGAATTACTAAGAATGATTGGTCACTATGACACACATTGACCACCAGGGGGCAGATGCTCAATGCAGGAGCTGCCCCTGGTGGTCAGTGCACTCCCACAGGGGAAGCTCTGCTCAGCCACAAGCCAGGCTGTTGGCTGTAGGGGGCTGTAAAACTCCAGCTTGAGTCAAGGAAGAAGAACCGGGTCTAGGCCCAAGTCTTTTCTTTGTCCAAGCAGGAGGCCTGGTCATCCAAGAGGTGACACAAGGACAGTCACCCCTGCAAGGAAACCCTGTACATGCGTGCAAGCACAAACAAGTGATTAGAATCTAGATTAGAAGAACTTGTGTTACGGTACATTTTCTGAGAAATGTTTTCTGGCGTATGAGGAATAGGTCAAGGGAAAGGCAGCTCATCCTTGAAGGTAATAGAGACTAGGGATGACTTCAAGAAGTTGGCTGTACGCCCTGAATTGCTGTATAAAAGATTGTAGCTGCAAATAAAGAAGCGCTTCTCTCTGCCGACTGAGCAGAGATGGAGTCCTCCTGACCCCCATCTTTTTGTGTCTGTCTTTTTTATCAGCCTCACCTCCTTACCTTCAGGACCTGTTCATGCCAGCAGGTTCCGGCAAGTGGCGCCCGATACAGGGACCTGAAGACACTAGGATTGCAAGGTAGAGGTCACCACGGTTGAAGAGGACACGTCAGAAAAGAGGTACCGGTGGTGGATTGGATGTGTAACAGTCGGGAGTAAAAACTATGGGGCAGCTTAATAGCAAGGAATTATTTGTGCAAGTACTTTGTAACATGTTGGCAGCTCGAGGTGCTGCATCATCGAAGGCACAAATCAGTAGATTTTTAGATTTTGTACAAGAAGTTTGTCCTTGGTTTCCTCAAGATGGAACTATTAATTATGAAACTTGGAAAAAAGTTGGGAAAAGTATACAGGGGTATTTTTCTGCCCATGGTCCTGGGAAAATTCCTGTTGACGCATTTACTTTATGGTCCTTAATACGGGACTGTCTTAGTCATGATGCGGAGATTGAGAAGTGGGAAGAGGCTGTGGGGATTATTCATGAAGGATTGCCTCTTCCCCCTCCTCCTACAGCTCCTCTTACCCCTCCTCCTAAAGCTCCTCCTCCCCCTCCTTCTACAGCTCCTCCTCCCCCTCTTCCTACAGCTCCGCTGTTACGGAGGGCTTCTAGTGTTCATGAGTACGCGGTCCCCTTTGAAACAGATACTAAAGGCATACAGACTTATTCACAGTGGGGAAAGATAGAAAATGCTACTCAGACTATTAGAATAGGGTCTCTCCCCTCCATCCCCTTGGCAGCTGAAAAGGTGACCAGTAAGCAGCCTGCAGAGTCAGTTACTGAAGCGATGGCAAAAGTAAACAGGGTCTATCCATCGCTTCCAAAAGAGATGAAAAAGGAAGAGTTATTCACTTTTCCTGTCACTGAGCCTATCTATGATGATTCTTTTGATGATCTCTCTCCTAATGATTGGCAAGTTTTAGAACAAGCCGCTCAGTGTCGGCAAGATAGAGTTACAATACAGGCCAGTGAAAATAAGGATTTTCAATCCACTTCTAAGCCGCTACAAGTGGTCCAGGAGCTAGATGAAATTAGGCAAGAAATCAACCGCTTAGCTGATATTCTTAAAGAAAGGTTGAGTAAGGCTCCTGAATCATGTGAAGCTGTTGTAAATAATCCTTTGCATATCCTGCCTCCCTCAGATACATCTGAGGATTCCTTTAATTTGAAAGATGAATTACAACTGAAAGAGGTCGAGGGGCCGAAAGTTTTAGCTCCCCCTCCTAAGATACCAATGCCTAATATGCGTGCTCCTATCATTGCTACTGCACAAGCAGATCCTTTCATGCAGAAGCGACCCGGAGGGGATGTTGCTCTGCCATTAGACACGCATGTACAGGGTTTCCTTGCAGGGGTGACTGTCCTTGTGTCACCTCTTGGATGACCAGGCCTCCTGCTTGGACAAAGAAAAGACTTGGGCCTAGACCCGGTTCTTCTCCCTTGACTCAAGCTGGAGTTTTACAGCCCCCTACAGTTGGCTGCCAATACAGTGGTGGTGTTGGGAACCTCTCCTGCCTCCTCAGCAGCACTAAGGATGTCCGACTACAGCTTAGGCCTGCTCCCCACTGGCAAGTGGTCATCCCCAGAGGGCTCCCAGGCTGCCAGCAGGATGTCTGACTGCCAGCTTAGGCCGGATCCCCTGAGGAGCGGGCGAAGCCAGCAGGTGGACATCCCCTGAGGGGTCCCAGACTGCCAGAGGGCATAGGTCATTCCACAAGTGCACAAATTTTTGTGCACCAGGCCTCTAGTACATATATGTGTATGTATACACAATACATATAACTGTTATAAAACTTTAAAAAATGGGGGAAAGAAATGATGAGCACAAGATTTAGAATGATGGCTCCTCAGATGAGGGGATAGGTATAAGTAGATGAAGTTTATTTCCCAAGTCCTAGGCTACTTATAAGATGGTGGGTTTCTAAGTTGCATTTTAAAAGTACTTTACACTAAGTTAGGAAAATACACCTAAATACATAGGGTTATTGATGGACAAATGATGCAATTAGGATTATAATAAATTCAGTTCTGTGCATTTGAGATCTATTTTAAATTCATTCTTTCTTGCCCATTTAAAAAATACCATTGGATACCCTTTATTTTATTTTCATTGCCCTGATTATGAAACAAATACATTTTTAGTTGTGCCCAACAATGGGAAAGACTTGATTTGTTGGTCTGGTGTCATAGATGATTAACTAGCCCAGAGCAACTAGCACCTAAAAGAAAAATTTTATTTCAGCATTGAAGATTTTTTTCCCTGTATAGTTTTAATGCTTGTTATGGTATATTGGTATATAGTAACTTCTAATAGGCATAGGCTTTGTGGAGCCTATACTTTCCTGTTGCCATTTTTTAATCAATAATTGATTACTCGATTGCTTATTGTAACAATAGCTTAGAAAGTACAGTCCATAGTGATCCTTTAGAAGTCACCATATTTGTCAACAACCAATACAGAGAGTCCATCCAAAAGTATGTGTCATCTGGGCAACAACCTAAACAAGCATCAATTCTATATGGAAATTTCTGACCTGCCTAAACCAAGTGATCCCACATATCCAGCCTTCTCTCCATTTCTAGCACCTAGACAAACACACTTTCTCCTAAAAAAAAAAAAAGGTTTGCGATTTATCTCCTCCAAAAAATTTACACTAAGTGAAAGTTGTATAGAATATGGGCCTGCGTGTGTTTATGTGAGGATAAGGGAAAGAGAATACTCTTGCTTTCCACCTGATGGCTTCCTGATGGTTAAAAGTTATAACTTGGACTGTTTTTGTGACTGTGTATGTGGTTGCTTAGTTGCTGAGGATTTAAATAGCAAATCTTTTCACCTCTGTTGACTCTTGCCAATGCAGATTAAATTTTCTCAAAGAGAATTGTTGCTCTGAGTCATTCATTGTGGCTTCTGAACAAAGAAATGTGAATAAAACCAAGACCAAGGGCAAAAGAAAACAGATTTTTTAAAGAAATCCCATGATGGAACTGTGAGTTTCAAATGGCTAAAAATATACTGGTTTTGCCCACCACTCTGCAAAATTTGGGTACAATTAACTGAGGAGTTCAGAACTGGCAAAAAAAAAAAGAAAGAAAAGAAAAGAAAAAGAAAGAAAGAAAGAAAGAAAAAGACTGGCCATGTAAAAGCAAGTGCAAGAAAATTTCTCTGAGGAGGAGAGACACTTTCTCCCAGATTCAAGGCGAATGGCAGTTTCTACCTCATGTTTGAATGTACATCAAGTGAGGCAGGAGGATTCCAAACTGATATCATTGTTTCCTTCTGGCCCTCCAGTGTAGAATAGACATCAATTTTAAATGTTTCTTTTAATTTTATTGATTTTTGACAGAGAAGAAGGGAGAGGGATAGAGAGTTAGAAACATCTATGAGAGAGAAACATTGATCAGCTGCCTCCTGCACACCTCCTACTGGGGATGTGGCCACAACCAATGTACATGCCCTTGACCAGAATCAAACCTGGGACCCTTCAGTCCACAGGCCAACGCTCTATCCACTGAGCCAAACCAGTTAGGGCTAGACATCAATTTTAGTTCAATGTAAGCTTATCATGGGTCTCAGCGGGTAGTAATTTTCAAGATTTGTATATTGTTTGTGAGTGGCAAAATTCAGAGTTAGGATCTCCATTACTGGAGGGCAATAGATGCTACAGCCAGGAGGATGGACTCCAATGGGCACTGTGTGAGGATGCTGAAGGCTGCCATGTAGGTAGATGTGCACCTTAGTGCTCACCGATGGGGATGGTACAAGAAAACCTAAGACCTGTGCAATGCATGGGTTATCACAGCAATATGACCCCACATGTCTCACAGACTGGTAAGAGCTGGGAGCATACAGGTTACATCAATCACATAAACACTTTCCACAACTGCCAAGCACTAGGAAAGCCTCTTCTCTCATGACTCTGAAGTTATTATATAAGAGCGTTTTGAATCGTGACAACCACAGGAAGAGAAACCCCAACAGTAGCACCCAGCAGTTCTGGTTTATCTATCCCGTTCAACTCCTAGCACGGTATTTTCCACATAAATATCAGCAATATTGACTGACACACTGCGTATTCATGACTGGGGTCCAAGTCTCTTCATCGTGGCTGATTTAAGTCCCTGAAGCAGGAAGTAAGCTCCAGTTCTCATCCATTCGCTCCTTCACATACTGTGATCTTTTATCTCAACTCAGTTTTTAAAACCAATTAAGTCTCACCAACTCCATAGATAGGTCTTCCAACCACAAAGTTAATTTTTTTCTCTAAGCAAGTCCATTGGTTCTTTCTTTTAATACATACAGATACTATAACATTCTATTTTTGTATACTAGCTAATTAGATTAGAGTGATCTTTGTCCTCAAGTGATATCAATGCCAGAAACTCATTTTTCTCATCATAGTATCTAGCAAAGACACATAACAATGGACAAAAAATACAGATTGACTTGTTTTCTCACACACACAAAAAGAATCTTTGCCTTCCTCTATACATTCAAGTTGTATTAGCAATTGTAGTTCTAACCGAATAGTGCAATCCACATAAAAAATCCATACTTTAAGAATATTCACTATCTAATTAGAATGCCTCCTCATGCCAACCATTGGCATAAATGTCATATCTTTATATTTAATATCCCTATTTATTTTGTGTGTATGCACATACATAATGTTTCTAATAAATGTGATATATCTTAGGGTACAAAGTGTAACTACTTCTAATTAGTTTGATCCAAGAGATCATAGTCAGTGCTGAGTAATGGAAATTATGTTAGTAAAAATTCTATGGCTTCTGACGGGAGGAAAAATGGTCATACATTGATTCAGCCCTCCTAGGCTTCCAGAAAAATATTTACATGTGACATATTTACAAGGGAACATAAACATATATATAGTTGTAGTTTGTAATATTCTTAAAGGCCCTGCAGCAGAAGCAGCAGGACAGAAGCTATTTCTGCTGACTCTTTTATTATCTGTGCCATTTTTCTACCCTGATCTATTGTGGCTTTAACTCTTACACACTTTGTGAGGTTGGACAGGACAAACAAAGAAATGGACTGACCATAAAATGATCAAGTATTACCCTCTTACATTATCCTTTCATTGCAGAGACTTTGATGTCAGAAGATAACAGCAATGTCCTTAGTAAAATCATGATTTATACAATGACTGATCATTGTACAAAGAAGTAAACTAACATCTATTAAGTTTATAAATGTCTGGATAGGTCAGTGGAAGGTGAGCTGGAGTCAAATGTTTGGGGATAGATCTGGAAACAACTGCTTTCTCCAGAGTAGCCAAGATCAGGAGACATTTTTCAGGAAGGACCATAACCATTCTATAGACATAGAAATATAGAATAGTTATTGCAGAAATTATCCATTGGAGACCCATAACAACAGATAGTCCAAAGAAAGAATTTCTAGAAGGAATTGAGATTTCTCCAGTCTTGAAGATTACATCTGCAGTTAGAACTGAGTGCAAATCTTTCCTTTTCTCCTAGGTATTTTGTGATCTTAAATTAATGAGGTGTGCTGAATCTAGTTTCTTCTTCTAGAGACTATATCAACCAAAGTGTGAGATGTGTGTCAAGAATTCCAGAAATTAAATATTCTGCCTCTTTTTTTTTCTTCATACTGATTACTCATTTGTTCACTCAATGAAGAATTACTGGACAAAGTAAGGTCATTTCCTTTGGTTTTAACTAGAATCAGAATTTGTCCGGAGATTTTTTTTCCCAGAGATTAAGTTATTAGCAATGAGGTGGTAATTATGGTAGGTAATGGAACCTAAGCTAGGCAAAAAGGTGGTGAGGGCATAAGGAGACTAATAGAAAGAAAAGTAATTGATGAAGCCTGTGGTTCTCAATGAGGTCAAAGCATCGTTAAAGTGAACGATGCAGCAATATGCGGTGAGAAAGGAAGATAATGATCAAATTTAAGAAATTATGTAATTATGTAATAATCAAGAATGTGACTATGAATGAGAAGTAGAGGAAATATTATTGATATATAAGTTCATGTAATTGGAAGGCCAAGGTATACAAAAATCACACAGGAAGGACGTGGGAAGCTTAAAGGGTTTTTACACTGCATAAGAAATGGAAGACATAAATTTCAACTGATATTTGTTCAATTTCAACAAATCTATAGAAAAGTGATGGGGTTGCCATTTAACTTGACCTAGAGAAACTAATGCCCTCAGTATTCTTAAATCTTCTGATATACCTCTATACCATAGTTACTTGAATTGATCAATCTATGAAAATCTACAAATTACTCATGGCTAATTAATCCTTAAGAACCATCTATCCTAACCCACTTTATGCTGCAATAGAAAATTTGATTCCTAAAGAAATAAAAGGTTTTCCAAGATCACATTTTAAAGTTATTGAAAAATGAGACCTAAAACTCAGTCTAGCTTTCTTTCAAAAACATCAAATTAAGACAGTATTTTCCAAGTCATCTCATAGTACAAATATTTAAGTTCTTCAAACCAACCAGTAAATATTAAAATATTACTCCTCTTTCTCACTCAAGTTCTGAGCTAGTTGGGGGGAAAAAAGCAATACAAATAGAAAACAAAATCCACTTGATTACTTATAAAATTAAATTATAGCATACAATACAATATAATAGCAAAATGGATTAGCTGAATAAATCCATAATTATGGATATTATTAATGTAGTCATAAGCAATGCCTGTGGACTCTGTCCAGGTTTGATATATGATAAGAAGGAGCAGAGTATAGCTGCTTTCCAGGGAAGCTCATGTAAGCATGAGTTGATTATGCTCAGTGTATTTATCTCAGATTTACCCAACAGATAAGTCACTCACCAGAAAGGAAATAGATTACGGAACAGAGAGATGCCAGGAGTGTTAAATGATTAACATTCCTTTATATTAAGGAACCATAGGGAATTAGAAAGTAACACCTCCCAAATAGCAAAGAAACCATTATAAGTAATGGGAAAATACAGAGGCAATTCTACAAATATATAATAAAGTAAATAATATTGACATTCACACACAATATACCAGAACCCTTAAAAAAGGTGCTTGAGGCCCAAATAGCTTCCAGAATCAACAAAATCTGAAGAGCATGCAAACATGAAAGTGAGTAAACTATGGGTTTGGAAGCTTGAGAGGTGGTGAAAGAATTGCAGGGATCTGCAATGTCAGGGTCACATCATTATTATCCAGAAGATTTAATGTGTTAGACTTTTTGTAACAATCCTGTCATAATTTTGAGACTATCCTTTTGACAAGATTTATACCACCTTCAAATTTAGCCAGTGTATAATTAATCAATCACTTTAATTTTACTCTCATCCTACATGATTTTGCATCTCATATTGGTATATAATGATAGATGATAGATAGATAGATAGATAGATAGATAGATAGATAGATAGATAGATATTAGATAGATAGACAGATAGATAATAGGTTGAGAGAGAAAAAAAGTGAGAGAGAGAAAGAGAGAGATTGTGCAGACAATCTCGCTCAAGACTTCCAATCTTCAAAGTTATTTTTTCCTAAATGAAATTAACAAATGAGCACTTCAATTAAGCACATTGATGTATGCACATTAATGTAAGTTAACTCTGAACTTTCACTAAGCTCTCAAAAATTCTATTTCTGCATGAAAACTAAGCCCCAAGGTAGTCTTTCTGGCTATACACAGATGTCACATATTTCATTCTGTTTTGCATGTCTTTATGAAATGAAATATTCACATCTACATGATATTGTGTTGAAAATCCAGACCAACTGCTTGAAGCATTGAGCAGCTGAATGCAGAGAATAAAGATTCACAGGCTCTATCATCAGCTCTAGCATTGCGACCTCTGTCCCCGTCCGCTTAGAATGCTTTTTTATATATCTACTCTAATAAAAGAGTAATATGCAAATTAACTATCACTCTGAGACACCTAAGCCCCGCCCACCAGCCAAGCCACACCCCCAGCCAATCAGAGAGGCTGTATGCAAATTAACCCAGTCAAGATGGAGGCCAGCAGCCACAGAGCTAGAGTAAACAGGAG
>PVJC01013430.1:0-37999 GCA_004026665.1 Murina feae | reverse complement strand
TTATCAAAGGGTTTAAGGCTGTGCAACCCTCTTTCAGCACTCCCCACAGAGCAATCTTGGGTACCAGCAGAACGGGGGCAAAATGGTCCAAAAATAGATTCCGTGCCTGCCCGTTGTTACTGCATTGCATGGGCACGTGTTCTTAGCCTGCGTTAGTGGGCTGTCTTTTGAAAAAAATATGTTCTAACTTCTTCAACACCTTTTGTCTTCTATTGTATCTTACATTTGAACCAAAACATTGCTAACTTCTAACTGACTTACGTAATGAAATCAGAGTGCTTACGGAATTGGTGAATATGGATTTTTAAAAATCATTTTTAAAAGAAATGTAAGTGGGGCAGCATGAAAATAAGGAAATGTTATTTTTTGAAAAATGAAGATCCTGAAAAAGCAAAAAATTCGGCTGGTCACCAGATCCTCCCACCGTTCCATTACCGTTGTCTGAAGTGGTCTATCACAAAACAGTAATTCTGAGCATCGTTTGTGTAAATGAAAAAGGAGCCATGGGAAAGGAGACCTACTCCAGTGCATGGCCATAGAATACAAGCACAACCACCTACAAAGAAACCTCAGCAGTTAAGACTCCCCGCACAACAATAACTTACAACATGACTGCACAGCTCACCAACGATAACCAAAACAGCACACTAATAGCTGCTCCAGGCAATCAGCTCTAGCGAGGAAGAGCCAATTATGTTTGAGTTTCGCAGAGATGGCTCTGTTGCCTCCTTGAGGCTACATTCATAAAAGCTTTCTAATCATGCTCTGCCTATCAAAAATATGATGGAACGTGTGTCAGTGAGAAGCCGAGGATGGGACGTGGTGTTAGATAGAACGAGATAGAACGAGGTTGGATATCCAGCTCTGCCTGTGATTAGCTTGCCTCCTTGGGTTAGCTATTTCATCTTCCCGAGTCTCCATTTTCACATTTTTTTTACTTAAAAATGGCTTTACCTTATAATATTGGCACATTCCACTGATTTTAAATAATCTCTCCCATAGAAAATGCTAAATAGTTTGCAAACATTATTAGGAAGTGAGTTCCAAATTCTAAATCATTCTTCTTGTTTTCTTGAATCTTATTTATTGGGAATTTAATGAACACTCTTTTAAGTTTAGATTTACCAAACGTATCAACTAAGATTAGGTGAAGAGTGACAAAAAAAGTAAAATAAAATAACCATAAACTAAGAGCAGCTAATAAAAATTTTTAAAGTCGTTTATTGGCTGTCTGTATGTCCTTTTTGGAGAAATGTATATTCAAATCTTCTGCCCATTTTAATTGGGTTGTTTCTTTGTATGAAAAAAAGTTGTATGAGTTCTTTTTTTAATATATTATATTGATTTTTTTTACAGAGAGGATGGGAGAGGGATAGAGAGTTTGAAACATTGATGAGAGAGAAACATTGATCAGCTGCCTCCTGTACACCCCCACTGGGAATGTGCCTGAAACCAAGGTACATGCCCTTGACCAGAATCAAACCTGGGACCTTTCAGTCTGCAGGCTGATGCTCTATCCACTGAGCCAAACAGGTTAGGGCTGTATGAGTTCTTTATGTATTTTGGATATTAACCCCTCATCAAATGTATCATTGGCCAATGGCTTGTTCTATTGAGTAGGTTGTCTTTTGTTTTGTTGATGGTTCCCTTTGCTGTGCAAAACCTTTTTAGTTTGATGTAGTCCTAATTGTTTATGTTTCCATTTGTTTCTCTTTCCCAGGGATTTGTATCCCCCCAAAAATAATACTAAGAGCAATGTCAAAGAATTTACTGCTTTTGTTTCTTCTAGGAGTTTTATGGTTTCAGTTCTTACATTTAGGTCTTTAATCCATATTGAGTTTATTCTTGTATATTATATAAGAAAGTGGTCTAGTTTCACTAGTTTGCATATATCTGCCAGTTTTTCCAATACCCTACTGTATATTCTTGCCTCTTTTATCATAAATTATTTGGCCATATAGGCATGGCTTTATTTCTAGGCCTTCTATTCTGTTACATTTTTCTCTGTATCTGTTTGCATGCCAGTATTATACTGTTTTATGTACTATGGCTGCCAATAAATGCATGAAAAAATGCTCAATGTCACTAATTATCATAGAAATGCACATTCAGCCACAATGAGATATCACCTTACACCTATCAGAAAGGCTATCATCAATCAATCAACAAACAAGTGTTGGTAAGGATGGAGAGAAATTGAAACATCGTGCCCTATTGCTGGGATTGCAAGTTGGTGCAGCCACAATGGAAAACAATATGAAGACTCTCAAAAAATTAAAAATAGATCTACCTTATGACCCAGCAATAAAAATTTTGGGTATTCATGTGAATAAATCCTAAAACTAATTAAAAATATATTCATTCTTATATTTATTGCAACAATATTTATAACAGCCAATACATGGAAGTAACCTATGTGTCCATAGGTAGATGATTATGAAGAAGAGGTGGTACATATATATACAAAGAAATATTACTTGGCCATAAAAAAGAATTAAATCTTAACCTTAGTGAAAACATGGATGGACCTAGATGGTATCATGCTAAATTAAGTCAGACAGAGAAAGACAAATACAATGTGGACTCTAAAGGACAAAATAAATGAACGACAACAAAAATAACACAGATTCATAGACACAGGAAGTAGATCAGTGGATGCCAGAGGGGCGGGTGTTTGGAGAATGGCGTGAAGGAGGTGAAGGGTTAAGAATTAAAAATTGGTAGTTACAAAATAGACACAAAGATGTAAAGTATAGCATAGGGAATATAGTTAATCTTAACTAATAAAAGCATAATATTGAAATTAACCATTTCTCTGAGACAGGGTAAGCCATGCCCACCAGCCAATCAGAGAGGCTGTATGCAAATTAGCCCAGCCAACATGGTGGCCGCCACTCACAGACCTGAGTAAATGGCAGCTTCCATTGCAGCAGGAGTGAAAGTGAAACTTCGGCACGCTCCACTTAAACTGGCTCAAGCAAAACACGTGTTTGAAACAAAATAACAATCATAGAATCCTAGGGAGCTGAAGGAAACAGCAGGCCTGACCTCACCACTAAGTAACATTGTGTCATTATAGAGGCTGCAAGGTGAAGCAGAGAGGAGGCTTCCTTGGTTAGTAGGCCGGCTTAAAGGAACAGCATCAATTATAGAAGATAAACAAACCCCAGAACCTGCGTCCAGCCAGCCTTGCTGGGACATTGGGTCAATGGGAGCTGTGGGCAGCCTTAAAGCCTGAAAGCGCCAATCAGCCCGTCACCCACGCTGGCCACACCCCAATGGGGTGAAGGACGTTCCTGGGGGGCTTGGCCAGTCTGCAAACAGCCGTCAGCCCTTCACCCAGGCTGATCAGGCACCCCAGCAGGTGGGCATCCCCCGAGGGGTCCCAGACTGTGAGAGGGCACAGGCGGGGCTGAGGGACCTCCCGAGTGCACAGAGCGGCTGCAGGGCGGAACAGTGCAGGACCCAGGACCCCTGAGTGAGAAAGAGGCAGCAGGGTTGGCGGCCTGCTTGGCAGCTCCCCAGGCCCTTTGAGGGGCACCGGGGAGCAGGAAAGAGATGGTGGGGGGCCGGGGGCCTGCTTGGCAGCTCCCCAGGCCCTTTGAGGAGCAACAGGGAGCGGGAAAGAGGCGGTGGGGGGTCGGGGGCCTGCTAGATGGCTAATCAGGCCCTTTGAGGGGCACCGGGGAGCGGGAAAGAGGCGGTAGCCTGCTTGCCGGCTGCCCAGGCCCTTTGAAGGGGCATTGGGGAGCGGGAAAGAGGCAGTGGGGGACCGGGGGCTTCCTTGGCGGCTCATCAGGCCCTTTGAGGGGCACCGGGGAGCGGGAAAGGAAGGCAGCAGGGGACTGGTGAGAGGGAAAGTGTCAGCGGCCTGCTTGGTGGCTCCCCAGGCCCTTTGGGGGGCACTGGGGAGTGGGAAAGCAAGCTCTTTGGGGCTGGGGGCCTGCTTGGCAGCTCCCGAGGTCCCTTCTGGGGATCAGGGAGCAGGAAAAGGCTGGAATGACCACGAAGTGGGGTTTTCCCTGCTTCCTGGAGGAAGCATGGGCAGTAGGCAAGCTTGGGAGGCAGGCAGCACCCAGCCCTGCCCACAGCTCAAAAAAGAGAACAACATGCAGGGGAGGGCAAGAGTCTGAGAGATCAACATAGAGGGGGTGCCTGCTCCAAGCCTCAACGGTGTGCCTGGGGGCAGGCCCCCAGCAGGTAGACACATACAGGAGGACTGCTCCAAGCCTCAGATGCAGCTGGGGGCAGGTCCCTAGTGGCGACACACACACACACACACACACACACACAAAAGGCGCCTGGCAGACTGGGGCCATCATAGGACATCCACTGAGGGGTTCCAGGCTGTGAGAGGGGGCAGGCTGGGCTGAGGGACCCACACCTTCCCCCTGTGCACGAATTTCGTGCACCGGGCCCCTAGTAATATAATAATAATTATATATGGTGCCAAGTGGGTACTAGAAATACCAAGAGGAACTCTTTGTAAAATATATGATTATCTAACCAGTCTACTGTACCCCTGAAACAAATACTACATCATACTGAAAATAAATTATAATTTAAAAATGTTCAGAAAAAATAATATTGTAATAACTATTTATGATATCAAGTGAGTACTAGACATATTGGTGGGTCAATTTGAAAATCATGTAAATGTCTAACTCTTATGCTGTACAACTGAAACTAATGTAATATTAAATGTCAATGTAATCTATAATAATAAAAGCATAATATGCTAATTAGACAGAACAGCTGAACGACTTTCTAGACATCATTCCAGACATTCTTCTGGATGAAGTCTCAGCAGTGGGGGCAAGGCAGAGGCAGTAAGGGGTGGTCAGACAGGTAGGCCAGCAGTTAGGAGTGATCAGGCAGGCAAGAGAGTGGTTAGGGGTGGTCAGGCAGGCAGAGTAGTGAGGGGCAATCAGGCAGGCAGGCAGGTGAACAGACAGTGGTCCCAGATTGGGAGAGGGATGTCCGACTGCCAGTTTAGGCCCGATCCCGATGCAGGATATTATATTGATGCAGCATCGGGGCTAAACTGGCAGTCAGACATCCCCTGAAGGGTACCAGATTTTGAGAGGGTGCAGGCCGGGCTGAGGAACCCTCCACCTATCCCCCATGTTGTGCACAAATTTTGTGCACTGGGCCTCTAGTTAAAAAAATATATATAAAATAAATATTGAAGCTTTTTTTCTTTCATTTATACAAATTAAAAACAGAAAATAAATTTAGAGCTAATGTCATAGCTCTTAGAAGGACAGACATTTTCTGTATTCTTACTCTTCTACCTTAAAGATATAACTTCAATAATAGCACTATGGAATATGGTTTTAGTGCTGCCTATGCACCGGAAACATAATAAACCAGTTTTTCTTATATCTTATTTAATAACAATTCACATCATAAAATTATTCCAATGTTATACATGAAGTAACAGAGGCACAAAGATAATATGTATATTGTCCAATATCACACAATAACAATATTTGTCTTGGCTGAAATGACTACTATTTTTCGCCTTACTGAAAGGGTCTTCGGCTAACAGCGTGTCTTATGCAACCATTCCCAGAAAGTGAAGTCATTATGTATATTATACTCAACATGTTATTCCTTAAAACAAATCTCCTTTAAAATATTTGCTACTGGTGATCTTACATATATTTTTAAAATTAATCTATAACTTTTTTTTTCCAGACAAGTTCTGTAACTTGGAGTTTCCAATCATTCCATTCATTAAACATATTTAAATCATGTACTATTTCCCAGGCACTTTTTCAGCACTATGCTTGAACAGATAAATAACACAAGTCCTTATTTTTCCAAATGTTACACTCCAGTGAGGAAAAACAAATAAAACAATAAGATCATTTAAATTTCTATATTGTTCACTGGATGATTGATGTATAAGTTACATTTCTTACTTATGAGTAATTTAAAATTCATAGGGGAAGTAAATATACTTATAATTACAAACATAGTCCTATGTTGTTAATGATGTAAGTGCTAATCATTGTGGATAATGTCAAGAATTATGAAGGATCTGGGATTTTATCCTGTTTGCAAACCAATAAGTTTGTCTTCCAGGGTCTTATAGAGTTTGGTTGGACCCACAAGAGTCCTGTTCCAGAGACAAAGAACACTGCTATTCACAGCACAACATATTTTACTTGCATCTTATTTAATACCTTTAGCATCATAAAATTATTCCAATGCTATACATGAAGATATATCTTCATATCAATTCCTTTGCTTTCCAAGTCCCATGGGGATAGATGCAGCAAGTACAGTAGATCTATGTCATGACTGAGTAACCATGAGCTTAAGGAACCTCAATTCTTTAAAGAGGCTACTAGGAAATCTTCGCAACCTTTTCCTTTTAAAGGAGACATTATGTTTATTTTACTGGTTAGCAAACAAATCTTCCCTCTGCTGTGAAGAGAAACATTATCTCTATCTTACAAGGCAGTTTTCTATATAAACTTTCTTGCAAAGATAGTGCAGATCAGCAGCTGATTCAAAATGTGCAGAGACACCATGGAGAATTGTCTCCCAACAGATAGAGAAGTCATCTGAGCTGGGTTTACAAGTGAGAAGTGGTGCAAGTATTTAAATAACACAAAGGAAATTCTATCCAGATGCATAATGTGGAGATTTCATGGTAGATTATAGGAGCTAGTGAGAATGGAAAGTAAAATAAAGGTAGTAAATGTATTAGAGAAATCACTTCATCCTGGGAAATACAGAGAGCCAACAAGAAAAATGATAGTGAAAGCAAAATTCAGGGGAAATGTATGATGGACTTACTGAGACAGAATTACTCCCATGGATCCTGGGAGGGACATATTGCTCAGGGAGGACCCACTGATCTGATAAGACAGGCAAAGGCCAGGAAAACATCTACTGCATTCTCAGGGTTTGGCGCCTAAATAAATACGAGAATTATGGTATTGCAAGGAGAAACAGGTAAGTCAGAAGGAGTTGGGAGAATTAGTCTGGTTTGAATTACATTTAGTTTGACCTAGTTAAAAATTTCCAAGTGGAAAATATCCCATAGAAAGTGGGAGATTTGAGATTGTAAAAAATATGTTGATGAATGTGGAAGGAACTATGGCAGACTCACATGTGAGCTTGCAAGCAAAATAAAATCTCATAATCCTCACAGTTTCTGACAATATTGTCAACCTTCTATGGGAAGGGAGATAGAAATAGCCTAATTTTAAGAAGAATATTCTGTAAAAAATGAAATGAGTTACTGACATAAAAGAACTCTTTTTCTAACTGTTAATAAACTTCTATATTTTACAGAGCTGCACTTTATTTTTCATTTTATTTCTCAATTACCGTAGACATTCGATATTGTAAGTGTCATGTGTGCTCCATGGTGGTTAAACATTTATGTAACTTACAAAGTGACCCCCCTGGTAAGTCTAGTACCAAGCTGGGGCCACAATCATTGTTACAATATTAATGTTTCCTATGCAGACCCGCACTTCAGTTTTAATTCGATGACAATGAAACGGTACTTCACCGAGTCAGGCAAGTAGTGCACTCAGCTGCTTGCTGTCCAAGCGCATGTAAATACACTGGATTCAGTTAATTACAAACGAAATCTTCCCTGTCTAAAGAGTCCCTGCATATCTCTTCATTGCTTTCTGTCCTCTGTGGAGCCTTACCGGAATTGGAGGGAGATTTAACTTTAATTTGAGTTAGCCGAGTGGCACAGATATTGTTCCACTTCCCCCTCGGGCAGTTCGTGTCTTCATTCCTTCTCCTGCACACTTACTTATACAAAAATTCTTCTTTATCAACACATGTGCTACAAGACATTTTGCTAGGTATTGTGTATTAAACAACAACAAATCAGCAAAGTTTGTATCCCATTTCTTGTAAAAAAAAAAATCACTGCATTGCACCTTGGGGTCTAGTACATGAAACAGTGTGGTTGTGCCCACAGCCCTGCCATCCTGCCCACCCCAAGCCAGAGTCATAGTCTGAAGCAGCACAGACCAACTATAGCCAGCTTAAGCCGAGAATACTGTTTTTAAAAGAAAAACAAACAAACAAACAAAAACTGCTATCACTCTTGGAAACCTGCTATATCAGGGTCAGGACATGAGTGGGAACACGGGAGCCCGTGTGGCCAGAGGCATAGTCAAATGTAAAGACGTTCTGTGAGCCTGATGCATGTTTCATATCTGTATCCTGTGTGTTGCATGGCCCCTGTCAAAAGCTAAACACCTAAGAATATCAACAGCCATGCCCTATGGGTATGTCTGGACATCTGCTACGAGACATCTCTTGTAGGCCAACCTTTTACCAGACTCACGCCCATCCTCTGTCGCTATCTCCTAAAGTGTTTCCACTTCATCCTTTTGCTGTCTGATCTTCCTCCAACGCTCTACCATGGGGAGCACTCAAGAAGTTCCTAGAAAGAGAAGATTGGTGGGCACTCATGAGTACACCCGATGTTTAGACATGTCAACGTGTAATCCCAAATTAAAATTATTTTAAGTAGCCATTCATTTTCTACAAATATTTTGGAGTGTCTGATAAACTTTTGAGACAGGGAAAATTAAAGAGGCTATCTTTGGCTTCAAGATAGTCACTGTGTAGGGAGAAGAAGCCATATAAGACCTAACTATACTATGAAGCAAGACAGGCTCTGATGGACTTTGTGTGAAGAATTGTAAGAACACAGATGAGAGACTAATTCTGCCTGCAAGTAGTTAAGAGAAGCTGAAGGGCAAAAATACACACAGTTGTCAAAATACCATTTAAGCATAAACATAATTTCTCAGCTTTTTCAGGGTGTGTATCATCCATTGTATTTTCAGTCAAACAAGCACATTTAATTTTCTCTATTTCACAGGGTTGAAGTAGCAAACTATGCCTCAAAGGACATAATTTGGCTAGCTTCAAATAGCATCCCCAAATCTACAGTTATAGCATTTTGGCCCTATCCTCCCAAAGCCCTGGGCTACACAATAAATTTTCTTATATTACAGTTGTTGGGTGATAAGAGGAAAATACATGTAACCAGAAAATAGAATTTTAAAAGCTGTTTTTAATGTAGCAAGGAAACATATTCTGGAAATGAATTCTTTATCTTTGAGATTTAATCTGCCAGAGGTACATTCTTGGGGTGAGAAGAAGACAAGGCAAAAGTAGCCATAAATGGAAAAGTATTCAAAAGTTTACATTTTAAGCTTTCCATGTGATATTTTAAGGCATTGTAGATATTTTTGTGAGCTCTCTGTGAGTGCACTGAATACATCAGCTGCTTGTCTGTGGAATGGAGTGGACAGCTCTCCAGTGTGCTCAGTAAGGATCATGCATTTTTATATTATTCAGAGTTTGATGCTACAACCAAAAATGTCACTACACTTTGCCTTCACATGAAGAGGAGATGTTTTAATTTTTTGTTTTAATTTCACAAAATGGAATTCCTAGAGTAATGGTCTTGTTGGCATGTAGACAGACCCCTGCAGGAACTGGCTGCGAGCTTCCAACAGTCTCTCTTGTCGAGCTCATAATCTCATTTGAAGAGGGCATTGGATTTGTTTTTTCTTTCAAGGTTATGAAGTAGGTGTCTGTTGTAAAATATTTCCTGTCATTTTTTACTTACCCACAGTGAAAACCCCGATGTGCTTCTTCTGAAAATCATTTCTTTGGATTATAGAATTGTCCCTAAGAATATACCTATCTTATCTAATGAAAGAGTAATATGCAAATTGACCATCACAAGTTGGCTGCCCCCATGTGGTCAAAGATGGTCACCACAAGATGGCCAGCAAGGGAGGGCAGTTGGGAAGGACCCAGGCCTGCAGGGGAACAGTTGGGCAGGACCCAGGCCTGCAGAGGAGGGCAGTTGGGGGAAACTCAAGCTTGCAGGAGAGGACAGTTGGGGGGAATCCAGGGCTGCAAGGGAGGACAGTTGGGGGGGGCTCCTCCTGGCATGGGGAGGGCAGTTAGGGGCAATCAGGCTGGCACAGGAGTAGTTAGGCATTGATAAGGTTGGCAGGGGAGTGGTTAGGGGCAATTGGCAGGGAGAGGTTGGGAGCCAGCAGTCCTGGATTGTGAAAGGGATGTCAGACTGCCTGTTTAGGCCTGATCCCACTGTGGGATTGGGCCTAAAACAGGCAGTTAGACATACCTCAAGGGGTCCCAGATTGGAAAGGGTGCAGGTTGGTCTGAGGGACACCACCACCCCCTCCCATCCCCATTCCATGCACGAATTTCATGCACCAGGCCTCTAGTAAAAAATATAAATATATAGGAAGAATACAGTATTATAGGAGGTAGTACTTTTCTAGATATATTTTACTCAATAATAAATTGCATGTTATGTATCACTAGAATAAATTCAATAATAGATGTATGAATAAAAGGATGGATGGAAATCAGTTGGCTATACCTTTAGAGAACAAAGATTGGGGCAAATCACGATTGCGACTCAGGATATATCAGATTTCTACATTGTAAAAATGGGAACATTTCTAAAGTAGGGAGATTTTTCTAGAAATAATAGGCTCAGAGAATGTATCAAAATTGGAAGCAAAGCAAGATATAGATAACTTGACTACAAGAAATAAACTGGATTTAAAAAAAAGTAGGTGCCCTGATTTGACAAGTACATACTGAAGGATTTGTGATGTACTGTGTGTGTGGTCACATTCAAGTGTGCATGTGTGTTTAGCAATAAGTAGTGGCAAAGCCATTTGATTGCAGGTGTTAATCCCAAAGTGTTGTGACCATATCCTTTGAGTTGTCAACTAACACTCTATTAGTATCTTCAACAAATAATGTATTCCCTTGATTTTTCTAAAATGAATTTTATAAAAATATCATCATGATGTTAAGGATTATCTTGCAATTCAGATGAGTGTGTACAGTAATGATTAGACATTTGATTAGATTTGTGAGCCTGATTTCCCATGCCATAGAGAGAAGCTGCTTAAAGAGTACAGGATTAAAATTAATTGTACAAGCTAAGATTCACAAGGAGATATGGGGCAAGTATCTGATCTACATTGCATGGCCCATTTCTGTGGGGAATTATATTACTTGTGTATTTTTTATAACAAATGGTCACAAAAACTTGTCAGATAAACACAGCAAGCAATTATTGTATCATAGTTGTTGTGGGTTAAGATTTGAGGAGCGGCTTGGCTGAGTGATAGTGAATCAGGGTGAGATTATGATTAAGTATAATCAGAAGGTTCAACTGAAAGGTTATCAACTTTCAAGATCATTTCATATAATAGTGTCAGGCTTAGCTTCTCACAGACAGGAGGCCCCTTAATTGGATTTTTCTTCAGTTGACTTGGATATTCTCATGATATGGAAGGTAGTCTCCACCAAAATGAGTTATGAGTGGTGATATAGACAAATATAGATGTAACTATAGATTTAGAGAGAATGAGAGGATTAAGGTGATAAAAGATGCTATCTTTTGTAGCCTAATCCCAAAAGTTGATATAGCATCACTTCTGCCATATTCTATTGGTCACATAAACTAATGTTGGTGCAATATGGAAGGGAATTATAAAAGGATGTATACAAAGGGGCGTGTAATTGGAGATTATTGTACTAGTGATCAAAATATAAAGTTATATTTTGAAAATCTATAAAGCTAATCTCTAATAATTAACAGTAAACCATTAAAAATACAAAAAAAGTCATAGGAAGTGTAATGTAACTTGTCAAGCACAATAAAAATTTAGCAATCTCATTTTCAGAAAAATGCATTGAGGCCCAGAGTCTTAACAGATATGAAAAAAGCAGCAGTAATCAAACCGGACCTTTCTTGTATTAGTGAGTTTTCATGCATCTACCCCCAAACGGGCATTCTGAACAACTTTTAATTTTTTGCACTATTTTCTGACAAGGCACTGCAGTGCTTTTGGTCTGAACCAACCTCCCTGAACTCTGTGATTAGCTAGTGATTCTGTCCTGCCTTGAGTGTCCAGATAGCCTCACTCACATGTTTGGCTGTGGGTTGAAGTGACATGGATGATAAAGATAGATTGACCAGATGGCTCTCGTTATCTAGATACAAAGACGAGACTCACTGACATGGGCATAGCTGCCGTGTTCCCAGGAGCAGCACGAGAGAGGAGAGCTTACCAAAGGTTCTTCCTAATCCTTGTTGGCATTACGTGTATGACTGTCTGTTCTCCAAGGAAGTCTCATGGACCCTGCCTCCTACCGTACAGTGCTGCAAAGTCATGTTGCAAAAGTGCCTGCACACAGGGGTGGGGAAAATTGGTTACTAATTTTGAAATCACTACACTCTCCAATTCGTATGATCTCTAATCCATTGTTTCTAGAAACAATCTAGGGGCACTGATCATTTTGTCTTGGTGCTGAGGACATCTCCAGCCAGTAAAATAGAGAATGAGACAAGGGCTTGCATGGAACAATTTAATTAGAAAAGTCATCCAGGGAGCAGGAGAGGGATTGGGAAGAAAGACAAACAGGGTGGACAAAAAGACAATGCAATGGTGAATAATGTAATTGATTCATTGTGGACAACTGAAGTTTGATCCAACCAAGATCTCCCAAGGAGATATGCACCATAAGTCTCAGAAGCATCTATCCAAGGAAAAGAAGAGGGAAGAATTTCTACCAACCATTGCACTCCCATTGTTCAAGAACTGTGCCATGGCATGTGACACCATCACACTTCCTGGTCATCATGGCATTAATATGTAGATTTCCTCCTGTGTAAGTCAGTGAAGTTAAGGCATTCCCAGGAGAGAAAAAAACATATGCAGCTCAGAGGTTGGTGTTGCATCAACACCTGGAGGAAAATATGAATTAAGATGTTATGTGGAGCACAAAGGATTCCTGAAGAGTACTTGAGCATAGTTATCACATTTTGTTTAGAGAAACTATGTACAACTTATTATATGTGTTGTCTCATTTAACCCTCAGCACAACTACCAGAGAAACTGAGTCAATGCCCAAAGCTACAGTTAGTTAGTGGAAGAACTAAGATTTGAATGTGGTATTCTAACACCAAAGTCTGTGCTTTATCAATGTATTTTACGTACTAAAAGTCTTGTCTGTGTGTCTTTTTTGTGGAGGATGAAGATGAAGTGGGAATGACTGAGCAAGGCTGTAGATTTTGGGTTCTTTGACATTGCCCTATAACAGGATATAGTGCATCTTTTATAATTTATTCATTCTAAACGCCTGATAGGTTTATTTAGGGGCCTTCCGTGGATACAGAATGGGGGGTATGCAGCTATACATGTATGAGTTGACATTACTGAGCTGCAATAATTTTTCTCATCAGAATGAAACTGGCTAATACTTTTTTTTCTAACAAGTCACATAATCCTTGTTCCTCCGGTAGAGAGGCAGGCAGAAAAATAAGGAAATGAGACATATTTTATGATGTAGTGGGCATAACACATTTAAATGGAAATTATATTTTTATGGTAGTACAGGTTCTAAAAAGTTCACTTACTCACCAGTTCTTCAATCAGAACTCTCCATGAATGATCATTTCTTCACATCTTTTGGTAAAATGATAACTGATAGACATAATGGTGTCCTAATCTATTATGAAACTATAAAAATGCCTTTTTTGTTATGGCAATGAATAAACTCTCAATATAGTTTTTCTCATTAATTTCATTTTATGATAAGCTTGGAAAAGTCACTGTTTCATATATCATACATGTGATAACTTCATTAACCCAAAGATTATATTAGAAGGAAAGCCATTCCTCAGCAATGCCATAAAACAGAAAATTATTATGAAGCAGTTAAGTGTATATATGTTTCTTCTGTGAATGAACAAAGGAGGTCAAATAGAGAAACCTACTGGACTTTATTGCTGCCTCCTAAAGTGTGTATATGGCACCCATAAGGAATATGGTGAGAAAGCAAATTATTTACTGGGAGAGCTTGGTTGTGAAATCATTTATATAGCACCGAGGGATTTGCATACAGTGGGGAAGGAGAGGCTGGGAATCTTATTTCTATGCATTGCTTTACTTTTCCCATCTGAGTATAAGGCATTTGGTGAGCTTCTTTGATTTTAGACACACAATCAAAATGTCTATCATGAATTTTCTGGATGAGAATTGCTGAAAGAATTTCTGACATTTTAAATTTAAACTTAATTGCGCTTTTTCTTTTTTCTTCAAACAATACACTGGACTTTCTAGACCTTTCAGTGTGCTTAGAGATGTATCAGCAGTCATTTTAAGTTTTATTTTCAGTGTCCTGGTGACTGATTTGACACCACTGACAGAAAGATTCGTTCTTTATAAATATCTAGACTAGCTTCTATCATCAGTTACAATGCTAAGCAATGATATTTAGGTATCCTGATAGTTGTCATACTAATGTATTTGAGGGTCTCTCTCTCTCTCTCTCTCTCTCTCTCTCTCTCTCTCTCTCTCTCTCTCTCTCCTGCAGACATTGGCTACTTCCAAAGTTGTATGCATTCTATACATCCCTTGCACACTAGAAAACTCATGTATATTTGTGGAATTGAGGAGATAGAAGAGGGCTAGGTATTTAGGGATGGGACCATGGAAGGAGAAGTAGAATAAAGAGCTGAGTCCAGATTCAGAAACAAACAAAACGATCTAGTGCTGAATCCAGTTGATAGAGAAAAGACAGTGAAGTCACCTGGGAACTAACATGGCAGTCCTCAATCAGGTCCATCCTACTGTGAGGAACTTGAGCTTTAAAAAGTACGGATGTTCCAAGGGCAGATAGCTTGCAGATAACCAGTCCACCCTCAAGTATATCAGCGGTTCTCAACCTGTGGGTCGCGACCCCTTTGGGGGTGGAACGACCCTTTCACAGGGGTCGCCTAAGACCATCCTGCATATCAGATATTTACATTACAATTCATAACAGCAGCAACATTACAGTTATGAAATAGCACCGAAAATAATTTTATAGTTGGGTCACAACATGAGGAACTGTATTTAAAGGGCCAGAAGATACACAGGGTTTCCACTTGGATCCCATCTCTGCTAGAGGAAGTCTATCTAACTCTCAGTAAACTTTGCTTTTTGTTTACCTGCTTTGGCTGTGAATTCATTCTTTGATTTTTCAAAACAAAGAACTCAGATCTGAACAAAAAATTGGTATCATAATGAATGTATGCTTTTATACATTATGACTTTATGTATAAATTGTGTATTTCTTTTAAAAATATATATTTTTGTTTATTTCATAGGAAGAAAGAGGGAGAGAGATAAGAAACAATAGTGATGAGAGAGAATCGTTGTTGGCTGCTTCCTGCACACCCCGTACTGAGGATGGAGCCTGCAACCCTGCCATGTGCCCTGAGCCAGAATTGAACCATGACCTCTTGGTTTATAAGATGACACTCAACCACTGAGCCACACCAACTAGGCTAAATTATGTATTTCTTTAAAAAAATTAACTATATTACATTTAATATAAAATAGCCTTCTTTCAAATTTGCAAAGTAATTTAAAATAAATAATATTGCCTATTGCAGATAAAAATTCATAAATTATATTTCATATTTCTCCAGAAGCTAGAAATGATAAACATTGAGCACACACTGTCTGCTTATTATTGGCACTTATTTTTAATTATAGATTTAATAAATGTTTTATTTATTTGTACTTAATATATATGTTAGATGTGTATTTACACATTTATATAATGTTACTAACTTAGCGACAGAACTACTATGTACCTCTTTTAACATGGTAAATTAGGGATAACACAGTTTCCTGAGCAGTGAGAAGCTTCATGTTTGTAAAACACTAACATACAAAGAGAAAAAACTAATTTTTAGTATTTTTTTATTTTAATTATTCTAAATATTTTAAATCAAATAATACTGAAGGATTTAGATTTAAATGTATTTTATTATCAAATGGTTATTATTAAACTAATCTTCAATGTAGAGAAGAAAACCAGGTTTAATATGTTACCAGTGTTTTCAGAGTACACATATTATTCTTAGATAATCAATGTGAAAAATAAATGTTTTTTTTCCCCTTATATGTATAAAATCTCATTCTATTTCCCAAATACTTAAAGTTGAGATTTTTAACATCCTAGAAAACTAAACTCACAAAGAAAATTAGGAAGCTTGAGTCTGGCACCTTAGACCACTCAGCCATCCTGACACATTATTTTATTTTGTTAGCAAATTTATTCTGGTGATATCTAATCTAATAAAAGAGTAATATGCTAATTGTGTCACTCCACTACATCCCAAGCCATGCTCACTAGCTAATCAGAGTGACTATATGCAAATTAACCCAACCAAGATGGCGGTCGGCAGCCCCAGAGCTAGACCAAACAGGAGACTTTGATGCTCTGGTGATGGAGGAAGCTATCTCCCTAGGCCAGCTGTGGCCTCTGCTCAAGGCAACAAAGTTTCAATTATAGATGATAAATAAACCCCAGATACCTGCTTCCAGCCAGCCTCACTGGGAGCTTGGGTCCCTGGGGGCTGTGGCCAACTGGCAAACAGCCATCAGCTCCTCACCCAGGATGGCCAACCCCTATGGGGTGAGGGTACCTACTGGGGGGCTTGGCCAGCCTGAAAATGGCCCTCAGCCCCTCACCCATGCTGGCCAGGCACCCAAGGAGGGGCACCCACCCTGAAGGAACTGTGGCCAGCCTGCAAACAGCCATCACCCACTCACCCAGGATGGCCAGGCACCCCAGCAGGACCCCTCTCTCTGAAGGGAATGTGGCCAGCCTGAAAATGGCCCTCAGTCCCTCACCTAGGCTGGCCAGGCACCCCAGTATGACCCCAACCCTGATCCAGGACACCCTTCAGGGCAAACCAGCCAGCCCCCACCTATGCACCAGGCCTCTATCCTATATAATAAAAGGCTAACATGCAAATTGACCCTAACTGCAGAACCACTGGGAATGACTGGTCACTATGACACACACTGACCACCAGGAGGCAGACGCTTAATGCAGGAGCTGCCCCCTGTTTGTCAGTGCACTCCAACAGGGGGAGCTGTGCTCAGCCACAAGCCAGGCTGACGGCTGCCAGTACAGTGGTGGTGGTGGCGGGAGCCTCTCCTGCCTCCTCAGTAGTGCTAAGGATATTCAACTGCAGCTTAGACCTGCTCCCCGATGGCAAGTGGACATCCCCCAAGGGTTCCCAGAGGGCTAGAAGGTACAGGCTGGGCTGAGGGACCCCCCCACCAGGGCACAAATTTTTGTGCACCAGGCCTCTAGTTAGTTAATAAAATTGTATTATATGAAAATATAAACACCCCTATGTTCATTGTAGCACTAATCATGGTGGGCAAGACATGGAAACAACCTAAGTGTCCTCTGATGGATGAGTGGATAAAGATGGGATACATAAACAGGGTGTCCCAAAAATGCATATACACTTTAACAGTTGATGACTCAGTTTTGAAATAAAATGTATTTTAATAAGCACTAACCTTCATAATTATTCAAAGTGTGTGTATACATTTTGCGGAGCACCCAATATTCTACGGAATACTGCTCAGGATACAATCAAGTCTTAGTTACCACGATGTATGTCTTTTTCTTTCGTGTGACTCTGCATATCTCCCTTCGATCTTCCCCTCAGAAGCCCATTGTACCCCTATTATTACTAATGATCTTGAGGGTAGAGTCACTATAGCCAGCTTGATAAAATTTATTAAATAATTCACAGGTGTCAAAATTTATTATTTATTAAAAACTTTGCACATACATAGCCTTTTGCTTAAGGCACTAAAGGAAAAACTTTCAGACTTTCACCTAACTGTTTTTCTAGTTCTTGATCAAGAGATTTTTATGAAAATGTTAGGAAGTAATGTAGAAAATTCAATTGCTCTAATATAAACAAGGAAAGAATGAAAGTTTATGTGGGAACTGTTAGGCATAAACAGTTATTAAATAGCCTCTCAGAAGGCAAAAATGCAAATTTCTCTATCACCGGATATTACAACCATACAACGTGAGATAAAGTCTCTGAAAGAGAAGCGAAAGCTAGATAAGTGGTTTGAAACAGTACTCTCTGGAAACAATCTTTACTGTGTCCCCTACAGTCATATACACTGCCTCCCACTTGTAATATAGAACACACTTTTACAATAATAAGAGGCTATAAATGGTCTTCCTATATTTGACTTACCTATCCTATACTCAATTTTAATATATTTCTAGGATACAAATGGCACTCTATTACACCCAACCTTAAAGCCTTTCAATAGCCCAACAGTGACTTTCAGATAAATTCCTGACCTCGCTGGTTTGGTTCAGTGAGTACAGACTGAAGGGCCCCAGGTTCTATTCCAGTCAAGGGCATGTACCTTGGTTGCATTTCTCCTTCCAGGTTCTGACCCTAGTCAAGGTGCCTGTGGGAGGCAACCAATCAATGTTTCTCTCACATGGATATTTCTCTCTGTCTTTTTCTCTCTCTTCCACTCTCTCTGAAAAATAATGGAGAAAAATATCCTTGGGTGAGGATTAAAAATAAATTAACGAATCAATCATTTAATTAATTAATTAATTAATTCCTCATTCCCTCATATGTCTTTTTCCCCCCTCTTCAGTCTCTCTGACTATCCATCCCCTGGCATTATGCCATCCAAATGTCAACTGCTTCTTCCTCCTTGGGACTAAGCACAAGTTTCCTTGGTTTTTGATATGTTTAATGCTTCTCTCCTCCAGGTAAATGACCTTTAATTACACAGAGTTCTCTTTCCCATCTTTTTCCCATCTCAAAGCTTTTCTTTGTTTTCTGTAAGTTTCTTGATGGCTAGGATTTAGAAAAATGGCCCTGTGTCTCTAGTCTCTAGCCCTTGGAAAACAATCAATTATTGTTTGTTGAGTGGGTGAATCGGTGAATGAGTGAATGCATGATTACTGAAAAAGTCCGAGTGGACTTTGCACTCAGACCTTGATTCATCTCTCTGCTGTTCTTAGGCTTACACTGGTTGCAGAGACAGGACAAGATTAAATGATTTTCTGAAGCTTCGGTTAGCTTTCGACTTGAAAAATAAATTATGTATTTTTATTTTTGCCTTGCCAGGTATCAGGATGGCTCTAATCACACCTGGAAAAAAAGCAGAATGATTACCCACACACTTCAAAACAAAATCACAAAAATTCTGCCTGTTTCCTAATCTGGGTTTTCAGCTCAGCAGCAGAAAATGCAAGCCTTTTGTCATCACCAGTTGCTGTCACTGAAGATAATAGCAATGCTTGGTTAATGATTCAAAGAAAATAAAATGAATCCACCAAATTCCCCATTTTATTTATTCTATTATGATATTTTATAGCATGCAATTTCATTTATAGCACTATTTATCATTAAGTAATATACTGTAAGTGATGTGGACAGGGCTTGAAATAATGACAAACTATAAATACAATATTTTAGCTGTTTTAACTTCAAATTTAGAATTAGAAAAGCTGCTTAGGCATCTGAAGGTGGCATTTCTGGGGGATACTGACTCCAGCAAACAAATTGGAAAGTTGTAGAGACAAAACTTGTTCTCATGCACTGTTACACTGTTAAACTAATACCATTTGTCCACTCAAATTAATTTTAGAGAATAAATGTACATTTGCTAAAATAGTATAAAATATTGGTGCAAGTTTCTGCCATGAACAACTTAAAAAAAAACACTGTTCCATTAAGCATTTTTAAATTACTGTTATGTCAGCATATTTAAAGTAGTTTTTTCTGTGTTTATTTTTTGTTTATTGTTCACAAGAACTAATGAATAAGCATAATTCTTTACAATGAGTATTTTGCCTCTCAATTCATGCTAATTTTCAAATTCTCTAATGTTCTGTTGTACATTAAGTTCACTGTGCACAGAGATTATTACTCCTCCTGGTCCCCTCATTCTCTTTTGAGAGCCAACAAGCTCTACAAAATGTTCTATGGTCCAACCAGGAGGGTCATATGTTAGGTTACTTTGGGTCTGCTTTTTCTACATGTAACACTGTTTTCACACAGCTGTGATAAAATGATGCAATACAGGTTCACTCTACTGATTGACCAAGTGCAGTAGCTTTTATTTGCATATATATTAGTGTGTGTGTGTGTGTGTGTGTGTAATAATAAAAGAGTAATATGCAAATTGACCATTACCTGAGACACCTAAGCCATGCCCACCAGCCAAGCCACGCCTCCCAGCCAACCAGAGAGGCTGTATGCAAATTAACCCAGCCAAGATGGAGGCTGGCAGGGCGGCTCTGCACTGGGAGCCTCCCTGACCTGCATAGCTGTGCCAGGTGTGTCAGCTGGGGGGGGGGGAGGTCTGGCCTGGGGCCTCCTCAGGGAATCCAGGAGCGCCCATCCCGGGTCCACTGCCTGGCTCCGCCCCCTGGGGGAATTCCCCGGGGCATGCGGGAGCACAGGGGCCTCTGCGGGGCGAGCAGGAGCAGCTGTCCTAGGTCTGCTGCCTGGCTTTGCCCCCCAGGGGCCTCCTTGGGGTGTCCAGGAGTGTCCGTCCTGGGTCAGCTGCCTGGCTCTGCCCCAGGGGCTCTGTGGGGCATCCAGGAATGCCTGTACTGAGTCTGCTGCCTGGCTCTGCCCTGGGGCCTCTTCGGGGGCATACGGAAGCACCCGTCCAGTGTCAGCTACCTTCATCCACCCCCCAGGGCCTCCACAGGGCGTGTGCGATCGTGGGCCCTCCAGTGGGAATCGTCCAGGCCTGCACTCACCAGCCCTCCTACTCTTCAGTGCACGAACCCTGAAGAGACTGTGGGCACCCTGAAAATGGCCCTCAGCCCCTCACCCAGGCTGGCCAGGCATGCCAGCAGGTGGACATCCCCCCCCGAGGTGTCCCAGACTGCAAGAGGGCACAGGCCGAGCTGAGGGACCCACAACCCCCGAGGGCACAAATTTTTGTGCACCGACCCCTAGTACACTAATAAAAGGGAAATATGCTAATTATAATGGACATCTTCCAGGTGACCTTCCACATGTCTTTCCAGTCAAAGCTACGGTGGCAGGAATGAGGCAGAGGCAGTTAGAGGTGATCAGGCAGGCAGGGGAGAGCAGTTATGGGGATCAGGCAGGCAGGAAGAGTGGTACCGAGTTGAGCAGTTAGGAGCTAGCAGTCCTGAATTGTGAGAGGGATGTCCAACTGCCAGTTTAGGCCTGATCCCACAAATATTGGACTTAAACCAGCAGGTGGACATCCCCTGAGGGGTCCCAGATTGGAGAGAGTACAGACAGGGATGAGGGACACCCCCACCCCCATGCATGAATTTTATGTACAAAGCTCCTCTAGAATATATATACATATATTTTTTTTGTGTGCACTGGACCTCTAATATACATATTTTAGAGGCCCAGTGCACAAAATTTGTGCACTCTGGGGGAGTCCCTCAGCCTGGTCTGTGCCCTGTCTCAGTCTGGGACCCCTCGAAGGATGTCCACCTGCTGGTTTACACCCACTCTCCAGGGGATCAGGCCTAAGCTGGCAATCAGACATCCTTCTGGCAGCCTGGGAGCCCTGGAGGGATGTCCACTTGCCAGTGGCAAGTAGGCTTAAGCTGCAGTCAGATATCCTTAGCGCTGCTGAGGAGACAGGAGAGGCTCCCACCACCACCGCTGTACTGGCAGCTGGCAGCCTAGCTTGTGGCTGAGCAGAGCTCCCCCTGTGGGAGCACACTGACCACCAGGGGGCAGCTTCTGCATTGAGCGTCTGCCTGCTAATGGTCAGTGTGTGTCATAGTGACCAGTCATTCCCAGGGGTTCTGCTGTTAGGGTCAATTTGCATATTACCCTTTTATTATATAGGATTATGTAGAAGAAATATATATATATATATATATATATATATATATATATATATATATATATATATTTAGTTAGGAAGAGAGTAGGTTTAATCAGATTGGTCATACTATCTGTTCCTTTTGTAACTATTATCCCAATTAGGTTTCTCTGAAACTCAAGTTCCTAATTTGAATGGAGGAAATATATTATCACCTGAAAAGAGAAAATTAAATGATGTAACTAACACACCAGAACACAACAGATGCTTAGCATGTACAGTTCACTCTCGGCAGATTGAGTCCCATAGATAATTCTACTCCCTAATAAAAATCAAACTGTAAATTTCAGTCAGCATCTTTAGAGTATCATTTCACATGATGAAAGAAAAGCAGAGTAGTAAAACCCTATATAATAAAAGGGTAATATGCAAACTGACCCTAATAGCAGAACGACCAGGAACAACGGGTCACTATGACATGCACTGACTGCCAGGGGACAGACACTCAATGCAGGAGCCACCCCCTGGTGGTCACTGTGCTTCCACAAGGGAAGCTCCACTCAGCTATGAGCTGGGCTGACTGCTGCAAGCACAGCAGGGGTGGCAGGAGCCTCTCCTGCCTCCTGCAGAGCACTAAGGATGTCTGACTAGGGCTTAGACCTGCTCCTGCAGCCAGGCTCTGAAGCTGCCAGAGGGATGTCTGACTGCCAACTTAATCCTGATCCCCTAGGGAGGGGGCCTAAGCTGGTGGGTGAAAATCTGCCAGACTGTGAAAAGACACAGGCTGGGCTGAAGGACTCCCTACCCCCCTCCCAGGTGCATGAATTTTCATGCACTGGGCCTCTAGTATCTATGTGAATGCATGCTTATCAACTTCAACATTTTGTTCTCCTATCTTTTTAGCTCTATATCCTTAAAGCAATATTTGCTTTAGATCTTGCTGCTAGATCTCAGAAATCCAAGCAATATAACAGGCCTTCTCTTCATCCTTCTTCATAGGTGAAGTTTGAAGCAAAAGTTAGGAGCTCTGTTAGATATTTTTTAGAACTTAGCTGGAGATGCTTAGTAGGCAGTTGGACATAGAGCTCTGCCCTAAAACAGTAGTGATCAGAACTCCAGGAGAAGCAATGCTTTAACCAACATTAGGACTTCCTGGTAGAGTAAGTTCAGTCATGATGACTAACCAGTGGAGATGATTACCCTGAGCTGGGGGCATGTGACCCGTAGTCCAACATTCCACCATGTAAGTGTGCAGACCACCATATTTCCAAGTTCACCTACAAGAGTCCTGTTACCAAACTGACTGTGAAACGAAATTCCAGTCCCCATGTAGCACTGGATCATAATGCTAACATGCCTTTGTCAATTGACATAAGGCATGTTTACTAATACTGTGAGGCAGACTGAAGGAAAATTTAAAGAAAAAGAAAAACTCAACATCTGGCATAAAAGTGGCTCAATGAACTCAAGCTCCTATAGCCTGAGTTTTTCCAAGTGTTTTTTGTTTTTGTTTTTTTTTTTGGTGGGTTTTTTTTTTTGGTGTTTGTTTTGTTTTGTTTTGTTTTGTTTGAGAGGTGGTCCCAGTAATGGCTAAATTATTATTTTTTAAAAAACATAAACATTTTTGTTTTTCATTTATTTAGAAAATAACCTTTATTTAGGAAAATACATTGATAGCCACTAACCTTTACTTAAACAGTTTGGCTGGTCATGTTTTCTAGTTCTGCTTGTTTTCTTCATAGTTAACATCAGAGTGTCATTTAAGTGAACCTCACTTCCAAGTCTGCTCAAAGAGAATTTGTAAAAATGAATGTAGTCGCTCGCATTTGTAGGCTGCAGTTAGCATAGCTGGTTTCAGTATCTCAAAATGATAATTTTAGTTCCTTCTCTTAGGTCTTCTGCTCGTTGCTTGGGTTTCAGTGGTAGCTTCTCAAAGTCTAGGTTTCATATATATGGCCCTCCCCAGGACTGACCCTATTGCACCAATTCCAGCAAAAAACTGACTGGATGTTTCCAGTGTTTGTTGGGTCCGATGGCTATCCTGAAGCAAAGATAATAGCCACATGAATGAAGCGCTCAGTGGTCAGACCTGAGTTATTAAAAGGAACATGGAAGTATGATGAGTAGTCTAAAAAAATAAGTTCACAACAGATAAAGTTTAGAAATGTAACACAAATTTGTACCAACAATCTAAATATATATGTTAAGAAATATATCATTTTCTTAGAAATATGAATTTGTGTTTTTCTAACTAATGCAGCTATGTACTTAACCACATCTCAACTTACCTTAAAAAATGTTGTATAGAAACACATCTCTTTTTCATTGCAAAGTTAGTTTTTCACTGGATACTGTTAGAGAGAAGATAAGAAACTCTAAAATTTTTGACAAATAAACAAAACAAAACAAAACTCTCAGAGGCATCAATCTATATAATCATTTCCTTTGGTTAATTGCTGTTATCTAAATTTATAAATGTCATGGTGTCCCATGGAACAATAATTGTATTAAAATCTAAAGAAAATTATGTATATTTAACATTTATTCAAATTTGAAGTTTATTTCAAGAACATGCATTTCAAAAACAATGCTATGTGAGCCTTTGAATTTTTATACCCTACTTTAATGAAGAGATGAATGCATGTTTTCAGAACTCTGACTAATGTTAAATTTCTGAAAGATAATAACTAAATCAATCCTCTGCTGTAAATATACCTATAATATAATACATAAAATGTAACAAAAAGTGTTTTGAGGAAAATAATACAATATATTAATTAAGAAAATATATGTCACATTCAATAAATTACAAAATGTTTAGTCATTCTATTTTATTCAAGTAAATTTTGTTAATTTGTCATAACCCAATATTTGAAGCAAAGTTTTAAATATTTCCTTATATTTCTGTAATATACTAGGGGCCCGGTGCACGAAATTTATGCACAGGGGGAGGGTGGGGGTCTCTCAGCCCAGCCTGCCCCCTCTCACAGTCTAGAACCCCTCAGTGGATGACCTATAATGGCCCCAGTCTGCCAGGCGCCTTTTGTGTGTGTGTGTGTGTGTGTGTGTGTGTGTGTGGCCACTGGGGACCTGCCCCTAGCCTCATTTGAGGCTTGGAGCAGTCCTCCTGTGTGTGTCTACCTGCTGGGGGCCTGCCCCCAGGCACATCATCAAGGCTTGGAGCAGGCACCCCCTCTATGTTGATCTCTCAGACTCTTGCCTTCCCCTGCATGTTGTTCTCTTTTTTGAGCTGTGGGCAGGGCTGGGTGCTGCTGCCTGCCTCCCAAGCTTGCCTACTGCCCATCTTCCTCTAGCCACCAGAAAGCAGGGAAAATCCCACCTCGTGGTCAGGCCAGCCTTTTCCTGCTCCCTGATCCCTGGAAGAGACCTGGGAAGTTGCCAAGCAGGCCCGCAGCCCACAAGAGCTTGCTTTCTCACCCCCAGTGCCCCCCAAAGGGCCTGGGGAGCCGCCAAGCAGGACACTGATTCTTTCCCACTCACTCATCCCCTGCTGCCTTCCTTTCCCACTCCCCGGTGCCGCCAAGGGGTCTGGGGAGCTGCCAAGCAGGACCCCGGCCCCTGCAGCCTTGCTTTCCTGCTCCCCGGTGACCTGCAAAGGGCCTGGGCAGTCACCAAGCAGGCTGAGACTCCCCCCCCCGCCACCTCTTTCCTGCTCCCCATCCCATCGCCTTGCTTTCCTGCTCCCTGGTGTCCTGCAAGGGGCCTGGGAAGCCCACCAAGCAGGCCCCTGGCCCCCCACCGCCTCTTTCCCGCTCCCCGATGTCCCTCCAAGGGCCTAGGCAGCTGGCAAGCAGGCCGCCGACCCCCTGCCACCTCTTACCTGCTCCCCGGTGCCCTGCAAAGTGCCTGAGGAGCCACCAAGCAGGCCGCCAACCCTGCAGCCTCTTTCCCACTCGCTGGTCCTGGGTCCTGTGCTGTTCCGCCCTGCAGCCGCTCTGTGCACTCGGGAGGTCCCTCAGCCTGGCCTGTGCCTTCTCGCAGTCTGGGACCCCTCTGGGGATGTCCACCTGCTGGGGTGCCTGACTAGCCTGGGTGAGGGGCTTTAAGGCTGCCCACAGCTCCCACTGACCCAATGTCCCAGCAATGATGGCTAGAAGCCGGTTTCTGGAGTTTGTTTATCTTCTATAATTGATGCTGTTCCTTTAAGGCACGGCCTAATAAGAAGCCTCCTTTCTGCTTCAGCTCGTGGCTTCTATAATGACACAATGTTGTTACTCTTAGACTCAGGCCCAGCCTGCTGTTTCCTTCAGCTCCCGAGAAGTCTATGATTTATACATTGTTGCAAACATGTTGCAAACATGTTTTGCTTTCAGGCAAGGATAAGCAAGCCAGCGTGCAGGCAGTTTCACTTTCACTCCTGCCGCAATGGAAGCTGCTGTTTACTCTGTGAGAGGCGGCCGCCATGTTGGCTGGGTTAATTTGCATACAGTCACTCTGATTGGCTGTTGGGCGTCCCAAAGAAATGGTCAATTTCAATATTATGCTTTTATTAGTTAAAATTTCAAATGATAGAATGTTGGGTTGGCATAAGTGAAAAACTTTGATTTATAATGACCAGAATTAGTAAGATAATGATCAAACATTTTTCATATCCTCAGATAATTAAAAAAAAAAAAACAGAAAGATATTGCTACCAAGTTTATAAGGTTCTATAACTACAATGTTTTATGTACTGAACAAGTATGAGATTGTATATTAGAATAACAAACAAAAAGGGAAAGTAGGTTATAGTGCATTTCACACACTCACAACTGTAAATGTTCTTTTGCCCCAACATGTATATTCCCATGAGCATTGCATTTAAATTTAGTTTTTTAATATCTAATTTAAATACATTTTCTAAAACTTTTTACCCTCACCCCCATGAGTCAGGCATTTCTAGTTTATAGTGTAAGGGCTGGCTTGCCTTTCACTCACATCCCACTCTGTTTTCATGGCTCACCTGAGCCTCCTTTTATAGTACAGAGGAATAGAAAGAAAATATGTTGTTGGTTTTGTTCACTAATATATCATAGTGTCTAGAAGAGTACCTGACACATGGTCAGGTACTAAATACATATTTATTACATAAATTAAATAAATTAAACAATAATCTAATGTCAGAGCCCTATGGATGATCAATACAACTTCTTATAGACATAGTTGTTTAATGAATATTCCACTGATTCAAATGATTTTTATCATTCCCTAAGATATAAACACTTTAGATGGCGAATTACTTTTTTTACCTCTCATTTATTGCTTTTAGCACTAAGGATTATGCTAGACTACATTTTATTTTATTTATTTACTTGTTTATTTTTGTAGTTACAATTTTTTTTTTTCTTTAAGTCTAGGAAGAAAATGTTGCTTGTAATGTTAAGTGTCTGAAAAGTACACCTGAGTCATTTGTTACTTGATAAAACTGTAGGAATCAATCTACCTCGATCTCTCATTTATTCTTAAGTCCTGAAAATGTATTCAATACTACTAAAACTTGCTATAAGTTTGAAGATATTTAACACAATCATGGAATCTTAGAATTTTTAAATTCTTCGGAAGTCTTCAACTTCTCAGCATAGGACATGGTTTTTTTTTTCCTCTAAAATATCCTGAGCATAGCATCACCTAGCTTTTTCATTATTTTTCTTTTTTGTTTTTTTTAGCATGCTAATTAAACCATTTACTACTCCATATAAAATTTCCAAAGTACTTTAAATACTGCTAACTTTGACTCCATTTTACATTTTAAATATCCATTACTATAGTATACATTCATTGATGCTATATTTATAACTGTATAGAATAACACTTCAAATATTTGCAATATGTTTCTTGTTTTCTTTTTAGACTACATTTTAATTGATGATAAAAATAGGGCTTCTTTGTTGTACTTAGTAGGAATAACCTACACATTTCATTTTCAACCAAAAGCTGCTAAAATCATATCACCATTTTATTTTGTATTAGTTAAAGAATAAACATTCAGGTTTTTAAAATAAATATTTATAATGAATTTAACAACACTATACTAAAAATGAAAAGTGGGAAGTAAGAAAGAAAACACATGAAACCAAGTCAAAGTGGACTATTAAACATAAACATCTCTATCAATCATTGTAACTGAATATGAAAGTATAATTCTCATGTGATTTGGCAGAAAAATATATTTGAAACTCTTGTTATAATATTCTCTAAAATTATAATTTTCTTTTTTTCATAGCTTATTAATATTCTTAAATATATCACAACTTCTTAATTCATCCATTTATAGACACTTAGATTGTGTCCATATCTTATCTATTATGAATAATGCTGCAATAAACATGTATTCATTATAAGCATAGACATTTTTGGTATCATGTTTTAATTTATTTTGGATGTATGCTCAGAAGTAGGGTTACTAGATTGTATTATTGTTCTATTTTTGAGGAACCTCCATACTGTTTTCCACAGTAGTTGAACCAATTTACAATCCCACCAACGGTGCACAAGGAGTGCCTTTTCTATGCATCCTTGACAACACTTGTTATTTCTTGTTTCTTGATAATAGCCATTATAATGGATGTGAGGTGATATCTCATTGTGGTTTTGATTTTATTTTTCCCTGATGATTAGTGATGGTAAGCATCTTTTCATGTGCACTTTGGCCATTTGTATGTATTCTTTGGAAAAATGTTTATTAATTCTCTCTGTGTGTATTTTTTAATGGGATTTGTTATTATTATTGCTGTTGAGTTATATGAGTTCTTTACATCCTGGGATGTACAACAATAGGTTTATAGTTGTAAGTACATGAAAGCCAGTGTTATCCTGGTATTATTATTTATTAATTATTATATCTATTATTATTACTAACCTACTTTGGCCAACTCCTGTATTTTGGATATTATCCTTTTATCAGATATATGATTTGCAGTTTATTTTCTCCCATTCTATAGATTGTCTTCTTATTTTGTTTGTTTCTTTTGCTGTCTAGAATCTGTTTAGTTTATAGTCCTTCTTGTTAATTTTTGCTTTTGTTGTTTGTCCTTTTGGTATAATCTCCAAAAATAATTGTTGCTGAGGTCAATGTCAAAGAGCTTTTCTCATGTTTCCTTCTAGGAGTTTTATAATTTCTGGTCTTATGTTTAAAAATTGAGTTAAAAATATTTATACCTAACACCATCATGGACATAGGAAACATTTGATTAATACAAGGACATTTTCTGTCTTTTTTCTTTCCCCTTGATTTCACATATCTGAAATGTCTGTATGGATGCCTAATTATATTATGCCTAAAGAACACATTGTGCTTAATTTCAATGAAAGAAGAGGAAAACATTCCAAATGTGTGTAATTCTTTATATAAATTAAAAAATAAAACAAAACAAAACTTCTGGCTTGATTAAATGTCAACAGATAAAAATGTGTTTGCTTAGCTGAGTTCCTTGGTAAACAATTTAGGCTAGTAAAAATTCAAGGGCTTTCTTTGTATAGCTAACGACATTCTTTTAGCCATAGAGAAAAAAGTCCAATAGCAATTCAACAGTTAATTTCCTCATTGCTTTAACTTTCTAAACATTAGCTGGACACAGTTCAGCTACTTTTAAAATCTATATATGTAAAAGCCTTCTCTCTATATAAAAGCCTAAGTGACCATCAAAACTTATTGGATGACCAAACAGACAGCATGGGGTGACTAGGCCAGCAGGGTGACTAGTGAGGGGTGACCAGATGACCGAACAGTAGGCTGCATGGGGCAACCAGGCCCGTGGGGGGAGGTGGGGCTGGTGGTGGTGACCAGGCAATTGAGGGCCACTAGGCCAGCACAAGGGCATTTGGGGGTGACCAGACCAGTGGCGGTTGGGTAGTTAAGGGCGTTCAGGCAAGCAGAGTGAGGAGTTAGGAGCCAGTGGTCCCCGATTGTGAGAGGGATGTCTGACTGCCAGTTTAGGCCAAATGATCCCCATGATCAGGACTAAACCATCAGTCATACATCTCCTAAGGGGTATGAGATTGGAGAGAGTGCAGGCTGGGCTGAGGGGAATTCCCTCCCCGCCAATGCATGAATTTCATACACTGGGCCTCTAGTATGTATATGATTTAGTTGATATTATTCATGTCTCATTACTATTTCTTTGTTATTTTTACTTTAAGTATTCAATATAAAATATATAAATACAACTTATTTAAAGTTAATTCTTCTTTAATTCCACTTCATTAAAAATAGCTTAAAAGTAATGCATTCTAAATCCCTGTAATCAATCAAATTTCATTTTTAAACAATTAAAGTAAAATTAGATTATGCTGTGAGTTTTGTGAGCCCAGCTAAGAGTTACACAGACTTTTTAAAAATGCAAAATTTCATATATATATATATATATATATATATATATATATATATATATATATAATCTCCACCAAAACCCGCTAAAAATATACTCCTGTTAATTATCCTGGTTACCAATGGGCTCACTCAGGATTCATCACAGGTAAAGCAGGTACAGCCAAATGTCTGAGCAAGAAAAAATAAAATATAGAAGCATTGTATTCACTAAGGCAGGAACTCTGGTCTAAGATTTTCTCTGCCATTATAGTTGAGTAATATTGCAAAGAAAAAAAAGTGTATTGCCAAATCCAAATCATCCTCATTTTCAGGGAGAGATGGTTTGGCAGTACTTTCAGTAATAAAGAATGCATATCTTTCTGCATGACCTCTCATTACATCAGAGAATGCTGACTATACCATTAGGACAAATTGTAAATGTTGAGACCAACTTAAAATACAAAGAAAAATGTGAGTGAAGTACTGTGTGTACCCTTTTTAGAGCTAAAAAGGAAAAAGGAAAATCAATACCACTGCCCCAACTGTAGAAGCAGCCAAGCAAATCTTGATGTATTATCATAAATAAAGCAATGATCCTATAGAACATCACTTAGAAAAATATAATCAAGAAAAATAATATGTTTTTTAAATTTTTATTGTTGAAAGTATTACATATATCTCCTTTTTCTCTCATTAACCTCTCCCGCCTACCCCCACCCCCACCTCTCACCCAGAAATCTGTACAAACATTACCTTTATTAGATATTTGATATATCATAATCCATCTATTGTTCTCTCTTGTGCTTGCTATTAAGTATTTTATATAAATACTAGAGGTCCATTGCACAAAAATTCATGTACTGGGGGGTATCCTTCACTTCGGCCTGTGCCCAGTTCAGGACCCATCAGGGAATGTCTACCTAGCAGCCTAGGCCTGCTCCCTAGGGGAACGGGCCTAAGCTGGCAGTCAGACATCCCTTTGGCAGCCTGGGAGCCCTCAAGGGATGTCCAACTGAAGCTTAGGCCCACTCACCAACCCATCAGTTGAACATCCTTAGTGCTGCTGAGGAGGCAGGAGAGGCTCCCAGCACCGCTGCTGGCACTTGCAGCTTTCAGCCGGGCTTTTGGCTGAGTGGAGCTTCCCCTGTGGGAGTGCAATGATCACCAGGGAACAGCTCCTGCATTGAGCATATGCCCCCAGGGGGTTAGTACACATGACAGCAACCAGTTGTTTATGGTTGATCCACCATTAGGGTCAATTTGCACATATATCCTATTTAATAAAAGGGTAATATGCAAATTAGGTGTCACTCCATCACAAACATGGCTGCCCCCATAGCCACAAGATGGCTTCCCCTAAAGCACAAGATAGTGGTGCCCAGTCCGGCTCAGCCCCGCCACTGAAGTGTTTAGGGTTCTTAGCCAGGCAGGTGGCAGGGGAGATGAGGGGCTCAAGGGGAGGAACAGGTGATCTGAGGGGGCTGAGGGTCCCCTGCCCAAGCCAGAGGACTTCGCCAGAGGCCTCAGGCATGGGCAAGGGCGGAGTCAGTAATCAGAGGTGGCAGGGAGGGGCAGAGCCGGTTATCAGAGGGGTATGAGGGCATTCTACCAAGGCATAAGGCTTGGGCAGGGGCAAGGCTGGAGATCACAAGGGCCTGGGCTCTGCAGAGCCAGCGATCAGAGGGGCAGGAGAGGAGCCTGTGATTGCAGGAGTCTGGACACTGGTGGAGCCAGCAAAGCAGGGGTCTGGAGGTCCCCTGCCCAGGCCTATAGTCATGGCCAGAGGCTGCAGTGGGGCAGGGATGGAGTCGGCAAGCTCAGGGCCTGGGCAGAGGCAGAGCTGGTGATCAGATGGACAGGGGCAGAGCCTGCAATCACAGGGGTATGGGCAGGGGCGGAGCCAGCAATACAGGGGTCTGGTGGTCCTCTGTCCAGGCCTGCAGCCTTGGCCAAAGGCTACCAGTGGGGCAAGGGCAGAGGCAGTGATCACAGGGGGCAGGATCAGAGCTGGTGATCGCCGAGGACTGAGGGTCCCCTGCCCAGGCCTGCATCCTTGGCCAGAGGTTATAGGCCTGGGCAGGGGTGGAGCTGGAATTGGAGGGGGAGAGGAGGAGCCAGTGATCAAAGTGAACTACAGAGGAAACACCTTTTCTTACTGCTCATTGGCTTAGCTCCTTGTATGCCACTGGTAATATTCTTAGTAACTTGGCTAATAAGAATCCCTAAAGGTGATCTAGAGTTTTTCCACCACAATCCTAGAGAAAAAAATAAAGGTCCACTGATGGAGGGCTAAGAAATGTCACATCCTGCCCTATCCAGTTTGGCTCAGTGCATAATGCCTCAGCCTTTCAACTGCAGGGTCTGGGTTCAATTCTGACCAAGAGTATGTACCTAGGTTGCAGGCTCCGCCCTGGCCAGGGTCCAGGTCAGGGCATATGCAGGAGGCAACCAATCAAAGTGTTCCTCTCACTTTGTTGTTTCTCTCTGTTTTTCCATTCTCTTGCACATTTATTGAAGCCCCTTACACGTCCAGCGTGGTTCAGGGTTCCTATTCAGGGTTCGAGTTCTGAAGGAGGCTGCACACAAAATGAAGAGAGAGAGACTGGAAGAGAATCAATTTGGAAACTGGGGGACCAGGCGAGGCATCTTTCCTCTACCAGGGTAGATTGCCCACTGATACCTGAGTCTCACCAGCCTTTTATTGAGTCTCGGAGAAAACAACAATATCCTTAGGCAGGAAATTCTGAGGAAGAATTTTACATGTAATTAACAGGTGGAGATTTGCTATAATTAACAAAGTTTCAACTTAAACAGTGGGTGCATAGCTCTGACCTTTCAGAGCAACCAAAGTAGGTTAAAAACAATCAGTTTCCAGCACACATTCTCTAAAAATCAATGGAAACATCCTCAGGTGAGAATAAAAGAAAAAAGAAAGAAAGAAATGTCATAGCCTATGAAAGACACATCTTGAAAATGCCTAAAGAAAGTTGTCATTTCTTCATGGTGAAGGGACTGCAGTCCATGTTGCTGAAAACAACTTGGGGGCCATGGTGACTGGCAGTGGCTGCAGCAGTGAGGTGATGGGGCTGGTGGCTTCCCCTGATTAGCCTGGTCGCCTCCCACAAAGGGAGGCCAGACTGTGGCTTAGAACAGCTCCCCAAAGGGGTCAAGGAGCAGGCCTAAGCTGTCAGCAGGACACCCCCTGAGGACTCACAGTGTATGAGAGGGGGCAGGCTAGGCTGAGGAACCGCCCCCCCCCCCCAGTGCACGAATTTCATGCACAGGGTCCCTAGTGTATATATATTTACCTGTTGAATTGGTGATTATTTTAAGAATTGATTTGTAGTTTTTTTCTGGTTGCATCAAATGTAAATATGTTCTACACAGTAGTTTACCTTTTCACTGTCTTAATTGTATTTTGTGGTAGACAGTTTCTAATTTTATTGGAGACCTATTAACCAATCGCTTAACCTATGGTTAGTGCTTCATGTGACCTAGAAAATATTTTCCCCCAAGTTCATGCAGTTATTCTCCTTTGTACACTTCTGGAAGGTTTATTATTTTACCTTTCAATTGACATCTGTTATCTGCTTATAATTGGTTTTTTTCTTCAGTTTTAAATAGGGAATATGAAAGAATTTTCTTTTTGTCTTCCTATATGGTAGAAACGGCATGATGTTAAAGTCATGTGTAATAAAGTATGTCCTTGACTCCTTGAAATTCTTAGAAAATCTTTTAATAATGAGACATTAAGTATGATTAGCAGATTTTGTAAATAACCTTTTGTGTATTATGGAAGCTCTTTTTATCAATAATTTTATGAAAAGTGTTTATTTTTAATGGATGTTATATTTATACAGACAGAAATGTGTTATATCTGATATATTGGTGATAGGCAAAAATTATTCTTAAAGATTGTTTTTTATTTCTGGTGATGTTCCAACTTTAAAATATACTTTGTCTGATATCTATGCTCCTTTTGATTAGTGTTTATTCTGTGCTAGAGGCCCAGTGCACAAAAATTTGTGTACTCAAGGGGGGTCCCTCAGCCTGGCTTGTGCCCTCTTGCAGTCTGGGATCTCTCAGGGGATGTCCACCTGCTGGCTTAGGCTCACTCCCTGGGTGATCAGGCCTAAGTTGGCAATCAGATATCCCTCTGGCAGCCTGGGAGTCCTTGGGGGATGTCCACTTACCATTGGGGAGCAGGCCTAAGCTGCTGTCCAACATCCTTAGCACTGCTGAGGAGGCAGGCCGCTATACTGGCAGCCATCAGCCTGGCTTTTATTATATAGGATACTTTTCCATTGTTTATAGTTCATCCTCTCTGTTTAGGTAATTTAGATGTATCTCTCTTAGGCAGCCCATTATTCCCCTCTACTTCCTAATCTGAAAATCTTGTCATTCAGCTGAAGGATCTAGCAGAATATACTACACACTTAATATTTTCTGCCCTGTTTAAGTCCTGCTCATCTGGTTTCTTATCTTTTTTTGGTTTAATTATTGTATTTATAATTCCATTTTTATTCTATTAGTTTTATTCTACTTATTTGATATATATAGATAGATATAGATATAGATATAGATATAGATATAGATATACTAGAGGCCCGGTGCACAAAAATTTGTGCACTCGGGGGCGGGGGGGGGGGGAGGTCCCTCAGCCTGGCCTGTGCCCTCTAGCAATCTGGGACCCCTTGGGAGATGTCTACCTGCTGGCTTAGGCCTGCTCCCCAGGGGCATGGGCCTAAGCTGGCAGCCAGACATCCCTCTGGCAGCCTGGGGACCCTCGGGGGATGTCCACTTGCCAGCAGGGAGCAGGCCTAAGCTGCAGTCAGACATCCTTAGCTCTGCTTAGGAGGCAGGAGAGGCTCCTGCCACCACTGCTGTGCTGGCAGTTGTCAGTCTGGCTTGTGGATGAGCAGAGCTCCCCCTGTGGGAGCACACTGACCACCGGGGGCAGCTCCTGCATTGAGCGTCTGCCCCCTGGTGGTCAATGTGTGTCATAGTGACCAGTCATTCCCAGTTGTTCTGCTGTTAGGGTCAATTTGCATATTACCCTTTTATTATATAGGATATATATAACAAATATATATATATATATAATCACTATTTGACTTGAGGCTACCCTAAAACTTATAAAATACTTTTTAATCAATTCAAGTGTTATTTTAAGAACTATTTTTGTAACTTTCAAGTAATGCAAAAAAATTTATAGTTAAAACTTTATTTAGTCATTTCTTAACCTTCTGTTATTACTCTCATTTGTTAAAACTATTGTTTTATTTAAACTCCAAGTTACTGATATTACTGCATCAAATTTATTTAGATTTATTCATATACTTATACTTTATATTTCTCTTTAATCTTTTATCTGCAATAATTTTATATTATATTTAGGCTTCACATCAAAGCATCTCAGATAGTACTCCGCAAATAATATTAATTAATAAAGATCAGGGTAGATATTATTGTATTGTCCTAGACTGTGAGATGGGAAAGTCTTCAGTGATTCTCCATCAAGAATCCAGCTGACTTTTGAGTATCTATATATTTGTACTCCTATATTATATCTAGGTATATCCATGTATACCCATTGAACAAAAAGCCATCTGTTCTTGTTTCATTAAATAAAAGTTAGCTTTGATCTCAATTAAACATTAAAAAGCTTTTCTTTTTGGGGGGGAGGGGGGACAGGCAGAGCTTGACTTTATTTATTTTTTTTAAATTTTATTACATACAGTTTTACAAAGATTTCATAGTTTATGGAGTCCATGATTATTTCTTCTTTTATGATTTATTGAGTAGGTGAAATATATATATATATATATATATATATATATATATATATATATATATATATATCACATTAAGAATAAAAAACACTTTCAGAGTGCTGGACTAATTTCCCTTGTGATGAAGTATTTACAACTTTAACTTTAATGTCACACACTCTTTGAAGAGAAAGCAACATATGACTTGACCATGTCTGAAAATGTGTTCAGGTAGGAATATGCCTACTCTGTCTAGAGTTTGTCCTTGTGATTTATTAATAGTCATCACAAAAGCTGGCATCACGGGAAACTGTCTTTGAATTAATTTAAATGGGATGCCAGTGTCAGATGGAGACAAATCAATTCTTGGAATCAGAACAACTTCTCCTGCAAATACTGTAAATACTTCAGCTTTGATTATGTTAGGTCGTAATCTTTAGATAATAAATTTGATACCATTACAAAGACTCCAATTATTAAGATTTCTTAGTAGCATGATGATTACACCTACTTTCAATTTTAATTTATGACACGGCATTCCCGAAGGAGTAATACTATTAAGAAATGGGATGGGAAATTTTTCCTTTTCAGCATCATCCACTGATCAATGGACTCGTTACTCAAACAGGTGTGAAAATCTCTGCTTTCTTTCAGCTTCAGAATGACAACAAAAACAACCAAATTCACTATCAACAACGACAGATAGAAACACATGCATGCGATTGGCAACAGCGAGAGCTTTATCTGTATCGCGCAAGCGCGAGTCAACATTTATTTTTAAATAGCCGGTGTGAGTCCTATGTACCATCCAGTTGGTCAGTCGGACTCTCAGAGGTACATATGGTCAATCACTTAGCCTTTTATATATACAGATATGGGATTCAGTACCATTTGTGGTTTCAGGCATCCACTAGGGCTTTGGCACATATTCCCCACACATAAGAAGGGAAGACTGTATACACTCTGCCTACTTTCTCAGAAATCACATAGCAAAAAATTATGTACTTCTATTACATACTCAGGCTAAAGAATTTGAAATAATAAGGCTCTCTTTCTCATCCTCCCATGTCATTAAACTCATTCTCTTCCATTAATTGTTTACTTAATTTTTTCAAGGCCACATACTTTACTTTTATGCATATGTTGTGGAAACTTTGAACAAGTATCCTCCATTGTACATGAACTATATATAGCAATATGTAGTTCACCATCTTGGGTTTGGGTTCATTTTATATAACAATTTTATGAGAAATGTTTTTGCCTATTATTTAATGTTTTGGTCATTTTTTTGTGTTTTGTTTATTGTTAATCCTCACTTGAGGATATTTTTCCCATTGATTTTCAGAGAGAGTGGAAGGGAGGGAAAGAGTAGAGAGACAAAGAGAGAGAGAGAAATATTAATGAGTCAAGACACATCAACTGGTTGCCTCCAGCATGCACAGCCCCTGGGTCAGGGAGCAAACTCACACCCTTTGGTGTGCAGGGCAATACTCTAACCACTGAACAATACTAGCCAGAGCAATGTTTTTGTCACTTTTTATGGGTTTTAGGAAGTACAACAAAAAATCTCTTTACTATGTCATCATTTTTTTCTTTTTTTTTTGAATTTATCTTTATTGTTCAGATTATTACAGTTGTTCCTCTTTTTTCCCCCATAGCTCCTCTCCTCCCATTTCCCACCCCAACCTCTGTCCTTGCCTCCCCACTGTCCTCATCCATAGGTGTACAATTATTGTCCAGTCCCTTCACGCATCCCCAACACCCTCAACCCCCGAAAATTGTCAGTCCACTCCCTTTCTATGCCTCTGATTCTATTCTATTCACCTGTTTATTCTGTTCATCAGATTTTTTATTCACTTGATTCTTAGATTCACTCATTGATATATATTTGTTGTTCATAATTTTTACTTTCCTTTTTCTTCTTCCTCATTCTCAAAGAATACCTTTCAGAATTTCATATAATACTGGTTGGGTGGTAATGAACTCTTTTAGCTTTTTCTTGTCTGTGAAGCTCTTTATCCGACCCTCAATTCTGAACGATAGCTTTGCTGGATAAAGTAATTTTGGCTGTAGGTTCTTGCTATTCATCACTTTGAATATTTCTTGCCACTCCCTTCTGGCCTGCAAAGTTTCTGTTGAGAAATCAGCTGACAGTCGTATGGGTGCCCCCTTGTAGG